>JABFPJ010003071.1:0-17238 GCA_022817425.1 Gryon sp. ZL-2020 | reverse complement strand
AGTAAATGAACCAAAATGCGCACACTGTTGAATGTTTAACAAGATTTAATATATGAGCGTAAAGCATATATTATTTTTAATGTTTCAAAATTATTGTTCATAAATTAATATATATATTTAATCAGTATTTAATTTCTCAGTTAATATTAACAATTAATTGATATGAATCAGAATTTAATTTTCAATTTACAGTGGAAAATTAATAGTTTAGTTATATATTTTATGATATGAAATTTAAATATATGATATTTCTGAAATCATATAAAATAACATACATAGAAAGTTCTTTTAAAACTATTATGATTATATACATAAATAATAATTATAATTAATAATAAAACGTATTACAAAAAATAATTATATCGAAATTATCTTGAGTTTGATTAAATTAAATTCTACGTTAAAAACTCATTAAATTATTTATTAAAATAAATGAAAAATGCAAAATACTGTAATTCCTTCGAACCACTCCGTACATTAAAATGATATTAATTAAGATTTTTCTCGCCAAAGTTCATTTCCAGGTGAATAAATCAGTGGCTTTATCTCTTATCAGCGTTTCTTTCTTCAATCGTACAAAAAATGTATCGAAAACTATTAAACCTCAATATTTCATGCATTATCGCTAATCATATATCCGGGGATAAATTATGACGAGTCTCTGTTGCACTCACACGACACATATTGCGCAGCTCCTTATCAAATGTCAGATAAAGTTTCCGCTCTGCGGTGTAAAGAGGACGACCGTTATGTCATCGAACATCTAAAGAAGTATCTCGTGAAGTATAGCCGGACGAGTTGACTTGGGCTCGGTTTGAATGCTTCGTTACTGGCAGAGAAGCGACTTTCATAGCGCACACACACATACATACACATAAACACACATATAAATACACACCTATAAAATGCGACGTTAGTCGCAACGCTGCTGCGACTAACGATGCACCGATGACTCTCGGAACGTACTCGCGCCGATCGAAACCGTCACTGTACCGTAGGAGGTTGCTCTTTAAGGTGCTCCATCGAGTAATTGGATAAAGAACAAACGATCAAAGACGTTCCATGATTTATTGTTCGCATGTTTTGCAACCTTTCTTCCTCTTTACCCCGCTACTCTAACCCTGAATTATTATCGCACTTAAAAAATTGACGTCTTCGGACTTGTACCCTTTTTTTCTGTCCTCCTTTTATTTCTTCCCTTCGTGTTGGTTTTATTTCGTTAACGCGTGCGAAATGTAACCATTTCGATTAGCTCAAGTGCGAACAATAGGCTAAATGGAATGGAGTGGGTTGTCCAGGCTTATTGGAAGTATTCAAACTAATGCGCAATTTAATAAGATCTTTATTTGATTTATGTTGGTACTTGTCGTGCAAGAAAAAAAAAGTATCGTAATCGATAACGTGACAAAAATGATCGAGAGTGGACCAATGAATCAAGGGATCGACGTCGTTGATATGTAAATAGAGGCGAAGATGAGTCGACAAAGTTTTTTTGAAGTTTAGTTGCAATTAATTTATTTTAACAAATTTCGTGTAATTATAGTTTATTCATTAAATTTTGAAAAAATAGATGCAAAGATTATAAGAATGAACAAAAATTCATATAATATTTTGGATAGTTTATAAGAGCTGAGATTATATAGTTAGACCGATGTGATATAAGATATTTGATACTTTGCATGAAACAAAATTTCGTGCTACTTTATTTCTACCATCGTGAAATCGGATTATCTAAAATCTCTATTTTAAAGAGAAATAAGACAAGTCGATATAACGAAATATATTATGAATGAGGTAAAATTTAACTTATCATGAAAATGTGTTCGTAATACAAAAAAAAAGAAGAATTCCCTTATCAAAATCAAGGTTTATGTTTTAGAACAGCGCAGAAATAAACAAATATTCTGATAAAACTTACATGAAGTTATAATTATAAAGTTAAATTAATTGAATTCAATTCAATTAGCTTAGTTATATTTGGAATCGTGATGTTGTAATTAATGTAATTGAGCATGATAAAGTTTTCGTTGCAATAAAATTACACCAACTGATAAAATGATAAAACAAAAATTCATTTTTACTTTCACATAAAATATACACACTGACAACTATTTTGCACTATGCATTTTTAATTGCCTTGAAAACTGGAAGAAAAAAGATGACTTTTAATTTAAACTTGTGAAATTAATCTTTACGATAAAGTACTAATTGTCATATTGATAACTAGGAACTCGATTATCAAGCTAAGAATATTCTCTTAGGGAACGAAAAACGCTAACGGGTCGATCGTCAGCAAATTGGATTATCGTAGACCGCGCCTGTTCTCTCGTGCATAACGCCGGAGTATGAAAAAGGCATTCTATCTACGAGTGAAACATATCACGAAGACTTGCCCTATTGCTCGTCTGCTCTTTCTTGATAGCTAAAAGTTTCAGACCACTTTTTGTACAAAGGATGTACAAATAATGTACCCTTCTGAATGTCTCATTTTTACTATCACTGTTTGTATATCTATTTTTCGCACCTAATATTTTCAATTTTAAAACTTTAAAGATAACTTTTTAGTTTTTTTGTAAAGATTGTAATAATAAATTACAAAACTTTATTTTTCAGAATCAATCATTATAAATGCAGTAACATAAAGTTTCTCGCAAAAATTAAAGTGATACATTATACTAAATGTCGAAAATGACCTTTCATTTTACGTGCAATATGAATGTAATTATCATTAAAATTGGCCATGATAATTCTTTATACATCCGAAAGCACTGCACGCAAAATTAATTTTCGTAATTTGAAATCCCAGGTATACATTTTACTTTACGTTGTACACTTTGAGAAAAAAAACGGGTATTGAAATTATTGTTAAATGGTTTAAAATTATTTTACGATTGTTTGCAAATTACAATACGTTCGCAAAGGTGAATTTAAAACATACGACATACATTTTACACGAATCAAAATAAAAGCTATAGGAAGAATTAAATTCTCGCACAAAGTATATTTCAATGTTGAAACTTTGATTAACATCTTGTTTGATTGCAACCTTCTTGAAACGTTTATTAAACGTTCATAGAATATTTCGCTCTGTCGTTGATAAAAGCATTTAAAATTGATTTTATTTAATCTCGACAAAATAAAATAATACGATCACATTGCGATCAAAGCTATACGTACAAGAAACATGGGACGACACATTAAAGATGGACAAAGATTATAGCTTGTAATTATTCAAGTGGTTATATTATGTAGCGGCGCGAGGGGGAGAGGGTAAAAACAGCGTCATCCATCGAGCTGTAAAGCTAATGCGCTATCTTGGATGGACGAGCGTAACGATGTTCTTCGTTATTCGGACATGAATTTGCAATACAGGCGCAAAGGTATGCGGGAGCCGCGAGTATACATCAGCGGCATGGCAAGCCAGTCAGGCCTGAAAGACACGGCGACAATTTAAGAAGGAAGCGTCGTTGCGAGCGAGTAATAAAGTCGCTCGTCCGGACGAAGTAGGTTTTGTCCTGTACCGATAATGGCAGCACTTCATCAGTCGTCTTCTTTCTTTTTTCACCTTATACTTTGTGAGATGAAACGAAAACGTGACTTAAGTACACCCCACATTATATATATATATACGTATATAAAGAAAGACAGAAAAAAAGTCTATATCTTTGTGAGATGTTTTGTTTCTGTCGCTGTTGACTTGTCCCCTCGGTTCAACCGCTCATTCGTCTATTTTCATCATCCTACACGAGAAGACCATCTGTTTCGTCATTACCGGCAGGCAGTAAAACACCCAACTACCTCCGGGTTGCCTGTCGTTGTCCCTTGGGTGATACATCGTGTTTCCTTATTTGCCGGACGTGCCGCGGGAAAAATCGTTCGAGAAAATCGAGTGATTTGTCCGTGAGAGAGAAAGAGGTGTTAATGGTCCAACGACCTGCGAAACTTTCATGCCCGCGCTTTTCGGTCCTCTTGCTTCATTTTCGACGCCCATCATTGCGGACAGTTAACTCGCAAGTTGCTGGTTGAAGATTGATGGAATCTTGTTGTGTTGTTGTTGGGAAGGGTGTCAAGGGGTTTTTACAAAATTGGACCCTTTTTATTACCGCCTGTCGTTTAGGTTGTTAAGACCTACCATCCTCTTGCTATGGTCTTTTTATGATTAGTTCATTTTCCAGAACATGTATCAAGATTACGCCTGGATTTATTGCATGTTTGTCACTGATATTATGTTTTCAAAACATGATATGGTAGAATACAAAAAGAAATGTTGCATGATCAAATTACAGTAAAATTATAGATCAATTACATTAGCAATAAAATTTGATTTACTGACGAGTTGATTCATTTTAATACCATTAAACTGACTTAAACATAATATACATTTTTCTACAATATTTTGCTGTAGAAATCCTTTTGAATTATAGTTTAATAAGAAATCAGTTGAGCATCATCACGTAGGTTGCAATTTTTTATGTATTATTTCTTTGCATACAGAATGAGAAAAGTGCATGCATATTTTATCATCAACATATCAACATTTACGATGCATTGATAGAAAAAAAAAAGATCGACACAGTCCAGTTGAAATTGAGATGCAAGTCATGGCTGTATGGCAGTTCTGTGCTTCTGAGAGGTTAGTGAGGTTAGTTTGACTTATAGATGTTGGTTATGTCAGTGGCGGCACAGCTCTTTCAAATCTCTTATTCTTTATATATCATCAAAGATAGAAGCGACTCCAGAGAGGTCTCTGACTTATTGACAGTTGTGTGGCTTCTGAGGATGTCATTTTCACCATTGCCAATACCGACTAATTCCTCTCGCGTTCTCTCAGCATTTGCACTTAAATCACCTGTAGATCCAACAATCGAATTTCATTTATCAGCCGACCTTAATCTACAAAGGTAGATTGCACTATTAATTCTGAAATAGAAAAAAAGGTGTAATGTTTCTATGCGCAGTGTATCGTCTTTTGAAAATTAGCAGTTGAATCACACATATTTAATTGTTAATCTCAGTCCCATCTATTCAGTCCTTTGTGCGATTATTATTGTTAGGTTGAAAATGAACGTTGCCGAACAACTCAGATAAATTACACGGGTACACGCTCTTATCACAGTTGGCAATTAATGGACGCGGTGAAAGTTGCAGAAACGTAATCTTCAGTATCGAAAAATTGTGCGGGTCCTATTGTCCGGTCGCGGCAAACAAACGGACATACGAGCGTGCGCAAATGTATATCTCAATGCGATCGGCGCGATCGAATCTTATTAATAAAACCGCGATGGACTTTCGATGTAAGATACGACCTCCGGCGTGACTACCGGCACATCCTTATGGAGGCTTCATTAGCCCGATATAATTACCCGGAGGAGACCAAGATCGTTGTCGCGACTGACAAGGAACGGCACTGAATAGACCATAATTCGAACTCCTTGTCAAGATGACGCAGCCGATCATTTATCAACCACCAAGCAATTATCGTAATTAATATCGGTGGCCTGACAATCGTACCTAAGACACTCTTGTCGCGACCATTCATTCTCTGACACGTGGATGGCACATCCAATGTGTATACACTCTATCGTGAAATGTGAAAGCAAAAAGTCAAAATCACGAATACATGATATTCAATTATCATTACAACGGCAAAACGTAAAGTGATTGAAAAAAGGAAGTGAAGACTTATATATATTTAAAAAAGTTAAATTATAATTTTTTTATTTTTATTATTAATTTTACTTAATATGATAAAATTGCACATTCATTTGAATAATTTATTGAATATTATGCAATATTGCACTAGGTTCAAGATAAAATTGGGTTTATTATTATAAGAAATATTATTTAGGTAACACAACTAAAGGAAATATTATTTACCTAAATTGTATCAATTATATTTAAATAGTGACGGATGAAAAATTAAATGCCAGCCAAAAATTAGTTATACGGAAATTGTACTAATTGTAAATGTATAACTGTCACGTTTGCATACTAAAAAATTAAGAATCATATTCAAATAGATTTTTGATTTCTGTTTTTTTTTTTTTTTTTTTTTTTTTGGAGTTTTATTTAAAAAATGATATTTTTTATTATTAAGACAAAAATTCATGTTAATCTGGTTTTTTTTAAATTTTTAACTGGTTTAATGGGTGAACTAGCAGGGGGGGGAACTGTAGACACCCGACCCCGGTAAACAGATCATGTGGATTACGTGCCAATAGACACTTCCTAATATTCATGTAATAAAATAATACGTGCGAGAATAAAACTTTCTACATATTTCACCTTCGATATCTTCATGGCAACTGACGTATGAGGCTTCATCTTCGCTATCATGAGTTGCTTCATTATTAGATTGAATTTCATAGTTTTGTTCAGCTTGTATATCGTCATTGTAATCATCGCTTTGTTGATTTACGTTGCCGGCATCACAGACGTCATTACTACAACAATTTAAGGGAATGCAAATTACATAATTGTATTAAGAATTAACAAGATTTCAATGTACTTAAGATATTCTTTTCCCGACAACTAGAAATTCTTAGTAATCACACGAATTTGGCATTCAGTGATCTGAAAACTTGAATATTACAAATATTTAATGCTTCTGATTTAAAATCTTATTTTTTTTCCAATCACCGATCGTGAAAATGAATTAATGTCAACGATTTAAAATTGCACATATAAAGCTACCACGATACCAAAATTTAATATATAACGTAACGTGTTTTCATATATAACGTAATTAATATTATGAGAAGTAAATATACAGTGATTTAAAGTAATATAGTAAGTAAATACAAACAGTGATTTAAAGTAATACACGTTAACTATTATTTTCTAATTAATGAAAAGAAGCATAAAGTTAAAAATAAAAAGTAATGTAATTCTTATAAATCAAAATAAATTACAACAATTAAATTACAATTAAATTTTCATAAAAAACATTTTTTATAAAAGTATGAATTTTTTAAATATAATTTACTTTTGTTGAAATTATATTTTTATAGATTATTGATATTTTTAAACATTAAGTTAAATCTTACAAGACTATTTTCGAAGTATGAATTTCACGTGAATACATAGCTTTAATACATACTTTTGCGTCACTGTAACTGTCATTTCATATGTCAGCTCCACGTTGTCATTTCTTATATTATCATTGTGATGTAGGCTATTGGATATTGTCATATTCACTTCGTCGTTAATATCCCTGTTAATAAGAAATAAAAAATTGTTCATGAAATTTTGCAAAAATCAAAAGGTGTATCTTATATTTAATTAAGAAAATACTTATACTAATTCTATTATAATATCATATACAATTATTATTTTATCTGAATTACTCACTCATCAGAAGTAGGTACATCATTTCTCAGCTTTTTCACCAATTTTCTTCTATGGCTACGACTATATTCACTTAAGTGCCTTTTCATTTTCAAAATAAAAATGTTCCGTGCGTATTAAAAGTAACGTATTATACTACATAAAATGTCAATGATCGGCAGTATTGACAATGCTTTTAAGATGAATGCTCAATAAAATTAGTTATTTATCTTTATTGCTAATGTATATGCATACAACTACAAAAAAGAATACTTGTGAATCAATGGTATTTCAAGAATTAAACACTGTTTAAGAACACAGTAAGAAGACTTTATATAAAACAAATAAAGGTAAAGGCAAAAGAAAGCAGTTGGAACATTACTAAATGTCAACATACAAACTGCAAAAACAAAAACAACAGAAACGTTTAAAATTGTATTAGGAAATAAAACTGTTATTTCATTTAAATCAATTTAAATGATTAATTATGAAAAAAAAAATTATACATTGGTCAAAAAATGCATTTATTTTATCATCAGTTGTAATAGTTGAATGGGATTTTTTAACTACATAAATGCAACAGACACAGAGCAGTCAGTAATTCATTAAGTGCAAAAGGGTAGAAACGAATTTTATTGAGGAATCACCTTAATACCTTTATTGAATAAAATTCGTTATTTGCATTCCAACATTTTTTAAATTAATTTTAAAAACTAATTAAGATTGAAACAAATAATTTGTTGGTATCCAAGCTGTTATTTGGATATGATATTTTCTAAATCTGTATAGATTGATATTATATATGAGTTTATACATGGGTTTATATATAGTCTATACATGAGTCCATATATATACACATGTACTTACATATATTATATATAGGATGTTTCAGACATAATTATTAAATTATTTTAGCATATTTCCTAATAAAGACAAAGTAAAATAATATATATATATATTAGAACATTCATTTATTGTTTGTTGCTACTGTGTGGTTTAAAGATATTCAATTAAGTTAAATAAGCGTGTGTCTGAAGCAAGATATCACTTATAATAAACATATATAATAAAAAAATATGGCGGCAAAATATCTCAAGAATTGTATGTAATTCAATACTTGACAATTTACCTAAAGAAGTTTCTCTAAAACATCATTTATATATAATAAGCATTAGATCTGTTCAAAATTGATACACCGTTTGATAACTCGATGTCCATCAATGGCGACGTTTATAAATACTTTGTTGTGTTTAATACATATTTTCATCATATATTACGAGAAATTTTCTTCGATGTATTTGAATGTTAACATCTGTATCTTTAAGTACATGTACTTTCTTGGTATTATTAAATCGAGATATATTAACGCTCAAACGTAAAACGAAAAACTAATGATAATTGTAGCAATAACGTTTTTGCAGGTAGATTATTTCTTACGTAAAGACGATGGCTACATTAGTTATATTATCATGACTATCATCTAATAAAACAGTTTAATGTGTACATCAATCAACAAATATTTTACGTGTCATAATTTGATTATTACAGTTAAGAAATTTTAATGTAAATATACATATGAATTTATTTAAAATTCATCAAGTTTATTCAATAGTTCGACTCGAAAGTAATAAATTATTTATAATAAATAACAATTATAAAATCATGTTTATAATTAATTTAAAAACAAGACAAAAATATATATCATATAATATCACTTTGCTTTTAAACCAAAAATATTTGTCAAATTTTGAAAAATATAATATATAGAATTTTATAAATATTAATAAACATTAATACATTTTGAATATTTAAATTTATTAATTAAAATTAAAGAAAATTAACGTATATAATGATAAAAACTATTTCTTATTCAACAGTCTGTCTCACCATACACAGTATTTCGTGTACAAATCTCTTTGATAAAAAGGAAAGTATTATAATTTACCACGTTCTTATTAGTAATTAATAAAGAAAATAAATGTATTTTGTTAATTTTGTGTCTTGAGAACATGAATTAATCTGCAAATATTATTTTATTATGAAAAAAAAAGTTAATACTTAATTGCACTTAAAAAACGAACAAATATTCGAGTCCACACAAAAAATTCTACTTTGAAAAATTACTAGGAAGGCTTGACTTTTACAATAAAAGTTGCTTAACAAAAGAGAATATAAAAAACATTATAATTTATTGTCAAGTAACAAAAATATAAGGTAGTTTATCCTCGTTTAGTTTGCAACAGATGTAACATTTAACAGCGTCAAAATTTATTGGTATTCAATTATTTTGGTAAACGAACGTGGATTTCAATTGCATGACAAAGTATTCATTAAATTTAATATCTTTAAAATATAAAAAAATCATCATAAAAAAAAATCGAATATGTTATGTAATAGTTACAAACGAAGATGTTACAGCGGCCTCGAATTGCTGATCGAATTGATCAGTACACGTTTATGAACACCGATGCATGCGAGCTTTCTTAACATCACGATTCCAAGAGTATTGTTCGCTAGTAAATTTTTTTGTTGGAAGGATCACCGTCTTGTACAAATCCTTGAAATTCTTCCAAAGCAGCAATTTTTTCTTCAAGTCTTCCATTTTCAGATTGTAAAATTGATCTAAAATGATTGGCTTACTTAACGAATCTGGCGAAGACTCTGAAAATTAGACATATTATTAATTATGCAACTTATGATATTATATAATACAATAAATTATAATAAACATACCATATTTTTTATAAGAATTATTTTCTTGAGATAATGTTAAATCTCCCGCGTGTCACTTGATCCATTAACTGTAATGTTTGATGTTTCTTGATCGCTGAGTAGGTGAAGAACTAAGAAGAAAATCGTCCCTTTAAAATGTTTTAATTATTCATACTTATTAATGATTTATATCTCTTATAATCAGCCAAAAGTTTCAATAAACTTATTTTATATTTAATTTCTAGGTAATCAGGTCATTTTATTTTCAATAGAATTTCAACTGATATCAAATAATATAATTTCTATATTTGAACATTCAATTAACAATCTTTCAATTTCCAAAATTTGTAGATGCTATTTTTAAGAAATATTTTATTTAATACGTGACAATGTTCTATCAAGAGACACTACCGTGTCTCTTGCTAAAACATTTCTTTTGATTTTTCTTCAAAATCCTCCCATGACCTCATAGGGAAAAAATTTTTTTTTCATAATTCAAAACTATAAACAGTACTTTATATAGCCTGTGACATTCAGGAAAGTATAAGCTGTAATTCGAGACTAATTTGAACTAAATCCGTTCAGTAGTTTGACCGTGATGAGGTAACAGACAAACAGACAGACATAGATTGAAATTCATATATTAGTAGGATAACTTTGCATTAACACGAAATATGTATATAATTTGATTGCATTGAAGCAATTTTGTTAACTACACAATAAAAAAATTTTTTAATGAAAAGTTTTAAAATTTCTCCAAAATAAATTAATAAAAATAAAATCTTGTTTTGCTGAATGTTCTTTAATGTAACAAATATTATTTTTAAGAGTTATTTTTATGTAACACTGTATTCAATAACATTAATTAATAATGAATACATTGCATGTAAATATTGCTATACATTGCAGAGTTAGCTTAATATAAAATGTATGTAATAACTATGAATGTACATTTGTTTCGAACAACTAAAGACATTATTAATTAAATACATTATATTAGCACAATACTTGCTCTATTACAGCTTAAATAAGTCATTTAGGCAATATTTTATTTATTTTTAAAAATACAGTAGAACCCGTGAAGAGTCCACTTTTTCTGTCCTTTTTAACCTGCAAAGAGTCCACTATTGTTATCTTTTTTTCTTCATACTAAAACATAGGTTCAAAACAGAGAGAAATAGTGGACTCTTCACAGTGTAAACAAAGACACAAATATGGACTCTTCACAGGTTCTACTGTACAATGAATAATTTAAAATTTAGTTTTAATTAAAATTACTGAACATAGATTAAAATGTTGTTTACCATGTGCTGATTTTCTACCATCGTTGAAAATGTTTCACCTTTTTCGTGTTTCTTAACTATATGAGCATCTGTAGTTCTGCTTAAAAATCCATCCTTTTCCAAAATTCCATATAAAATGCGTGCATATTTGTTTGTTTAGAGTTGCTGCGTCAAATTACATGGACATCTACTTCGCTAAATCGGAACATTCTCAGAGCTGTGTATTGAATGAGTTTAACAAATTAAAGATTGGGTAGAAACACACTATTCACAATTCCTTAACTGCTTAATGTATTGCATAAAGTGACGATAAATAAGATGTATCCTGTGAACAAAAATTTGACGTTCGAAGAAAAATTTCGACGCGCATACAGAAACGCAAGGCGCACAACAAGTGGCGCGACTTGCATTTCACGTTTTGCGTCTTGCGACTTGCGTCTCGCGTCTAACGAATCGCGTCTCGCGTCTCGCGTCTAACGAATCGCGTCTCGCGTCTAAAGGTCTCCGCACAATGAACGCTTACGCTCGAAACTGCGCGCGACAAGATGCGCGTTTCATACTTTGCGCTAGTATGAAACGCGCGTCTTGTCGCGTGCAGTTTCGAGCGTAATTGTTCATTGTGTGGAGACCTGAACGACTCGCGTCTTGCAACTCGAATCTCGCATCTTGCGTCTCGCGTTTTGCGTCTTTCGTCTTGCATCTAGCCTCTCGTGTCATGCGTCTTGCGTCGTGCGTCTAACGAATCGCGTCTCGCGTCTAACGAATCGCGTCTCGCGTCTTGCGTCTAAAGGACTCCGCACAATTAACGCTTACGCTCGAAACTGCGCGCGACAAGACGTGCGTTTCATACTAGCGCAAAGTATGAAACGCGCGTCTTGTCGCGCGCAGTTTCCAGCGTAATTGTTCATTGTGCGGAGACCTGAACGACTCGCGTCTTGCAACTCGAATTTCGCGTCTTGCGTCTTGCGTCGTGCGTTCCGCATCGTGCGTTTCGCATCTCGCGTCGTGCGTCTTGCGTCTCACGTCTCGCGTTTTGCAAATGGAGTTTTGAACGCGACATTCCACGCTTGTGTACATACATCACAACAACAATCAACTTTCTAAAGTGACTCATTTTGAAATTAATGTTTAAGAATATTATTTATATATATTACTTTTCATTATTGGCTACATTTCTCGCTACACATATAGTGCTATAATTTGAAGAGTAATTTCTTTCAGTCATATTATATAAACATATGAGAAATTTAAAAGTTGGTGTACGTGAAATTGTGTATACGCAAAAGATGGAGGTTAAGGAAAGAATAAAAATGTTTGATTAAAAGTAAGTATTAAGTATTAAATTTAAATATTGTGTAGATTTAAGTATTACAAAAGTGTAATAAATAGTTAGCATTTTAGAATACTTTGCAATAGTACAAGATATCGAAACTTCGTGGCTTTCGATATCTTGGAAGGTTTTTAACGCAATGATTCTTCTGATACTGTAAAAGGCTGGTCAAAAATTCAGGTCACACATTTTCAAAAAATCGTTCAAACCTTTCAAGAAGTCTTCAAAATTTTAACAGGTGTTTCAGAATGTCTAAATGATTTTTGAAAATTTCGGAAATTCAAAGAACAAAAGAAATTTTACAAATTAAATAAATAAAATAATAAATGCGTATTCATAATTTTACATTTAATTTTTGTAATATTTTTGACATTGAATTCGATATAGTTTAAGTTTTTATGAAAGCAGTTTTTATTCCTCCAGTTGTTATAGTTTAAAAAAACGAAAATTAATATTATTATTTATATATTATATATTATATATTATATATTATATATTATATATTATATGTTATATTAAGTTGATATTTAATTTATAAAATTCAGACCTTCAAATGACCATCTAAAGCAATACCACGTCGATCCTTGTTGCTGCTGGCCAATGGAACAAGATAAAATTGTTTCGAAAACGATGCACCAGGTGTAATGGGACATCCTTCTCGGGTTTCAAGACTGGCCACATGACGAGAGAATTGAGCATTAACCATAGTGACTTCGCAATGTTGAACGACAAAAATCTACAATTAAAAGACAAATAAATGTTAAACAAAATTAAAAAAAAAAAAGGCAAAAAGGAATGAAAAATGAAGAACAAACGGATTGTATATACCTTAATGTTTTTAACTGCCTTTCGAGAGTTGTTAGTGATGATAACATTGCAGGCGACTTTCTCGCCGTGATAGTAAATTTCCTTGTCGAGGGTAACTTCCAGATTGAGTTTGCCTTGCGAGAAAGTGAATCCCTTGGAGACCAAGGAACTCGGGAGCCTACGTCCACGAACCGGTGGAGCGTATTGCAACTTCTTAATCGCAAGAGCAACGGATGATCGTTTGTGGCCCTACAAATTTAAGTGCTCGTTTGAGTGCACTCTATTATTGTACATGGATTTGATGTGCTTTATTATTTAAAGTGCATTGACTTATTGTTGTCATTTTATCACAAAAAATGCATTTTTTTAATTAAAGTGCATTTAGTGCACTCTAATGGTGCAAGAGCATTAAGTTTTTTTTAGATAAGTGCACTTTTTTTTATTAAAGTGCATTCATTTTATCACAAAAAATGCACTTTTTTAATGAAAGTGCATTTCATCTACTTTATTATTTAAAGTGCATTTCATGTACTTTATTATTTAAAGTGCATTGACTTAATGTAAAAAAATGCACTCTATTGGTGCAAGTGCATTAACTTCATTTATATAAGTGCTCTTTTTTAAATGAAAGTGCATTTAATGCAATTTATTGTTTAAAGTGCGTTGACTTAATGTAAAAAATTGCACTCTATTGGTGCAAGTGCATTAACTTTATTTACATAAGTGCACTTTTTTAATTAAAGTGCATTAATTTTATTACAAAAAATGAATTTTTTCAATGAAAGTGCATTTAGTGCACTTTATTATTTAAAGTGCATTGACTTAACGTACAAAAATGCACTCTATTAGTGCAAGTGCATTAACTTCATTTACATAAATGCACTTTTTTAATTAAAGTGCATTAATTTTATGTACATAAGTGAAGTTTTTTTTAATCAAAATACAGTAACTTTGAGCAAAAAATGAACGTATTTTTTACTCTAAGTGCATGTATTTTTTGTAAAAAGTGTATTTTTTACTTTAAGTGCATGTATTTTTTGTAAAAAGTGCACTTTAATGATAATAATTTGTTTGTTTAAGTGTTTCACCTTATCGTCTTCATTTTCACCGACATAAACTTTGACAGTGTATTCAACACCCAATGGCTTTCCCTGGTCGTCATCACCTGGCTGCAGAGTGACGGAGCTTGGCGAAGTGGCAGGGAATTGGAAGAGGAATGGATAAGCATTTGGTCCAAGACGCTTGACCAATCGTTCCTGAACCGACGTCAGTTCCTGTTTCTCCTTCTTTCCCGGAACAATCTGATCCTTGGCGACCACAAGTTCTTTGCTGAACTTGACTCCCATGACTTCGTCCTCTTCGCGACCATATCGGTAGGTCGTGACGACCTAAGTGCAATTTGAAAAGATAAGTATTGCTTCTTGATTTTTGCATTTGATATAAATTTTCAATTAATTATTAATTATTAATTAATTAATTATTCATTAATTAAATAATTAGTTTGATTTAATATCGACTTTTGCTTTTTAGGAATTACCTGACCGAAAACACGTCTTCCCTGAAGATAATCATTTTCAACGACGACAACTCCGTCAATGGGATCTATGTAATCCAGATGGTCAATGAAATCTCGTTTGCCCAAGTAGACGGTGACCTTGCCTGGAGTTTTGTTTAATACAGTTAAGATTATTAGGTCAATGGGTCAATGTTCAATCAGATGGGAGATTATTTATAACTTTTTTCAAAAAAATCTTTCAACAAGATGGACAACAAGCCCATTACTCAATTAAACCATATATTTAATAATTATTAGAAATAATATAATCAAGTAGTTAAACATTGCGTATTTATCTTATACAAAAAGTGTCTTTAGCTAAAAATACAGGTACTATAGTTATTATTGGTAAAAAAGTGAAAAATATGCACTTTAATTCAGAAAGTAATTGAAAAGTAATTGAATTTTGAATTAACCATTACTTTTGTAAATAAAATTAAATTATAAATTTAAACTTAGTGAAAGTAAGATCATAAATAGAATTATTTGATTATTCGAGTCTACAACTTGCCAAATAACAAAAAATTTTCAATTATTTTTACAATTTATAAATTTTCCAATTTTTAAAATTTAATATAAGTAATTGGGTAATAAAGTAATTTTAGTCCATCTCTGATTTAAGGATAAACTTTTAAAATTTAGACTTAAAGATAAAGATAAAGATAGAAATATGCAATAGGTCTGAGCAATATAACAAAACACATATCTGATAAATAATTTAATAAACAAAATAATTTTAATTTTAAACTTTTGGATTAAACAAAATTATTAAGCTTGGTAAATTTTTTATTTATGACTTTTAAAAGTCAAGACGATTATGAAATTGAAACACTACACGTTCATCGTTGCAATTCAAGTGCTTCTTAAAGAGATTTAATTTTATATTTTTAATTTAATTTTCATTTGAAATGTTATATCAATATATTTATGAGAAATTAAAAAATTTTAAATTATTGATTTTTTTTAATTGAAAATTTTAAATTGATTGAAATTGTTGAAAAAAGTTAATGAAAGGGCCAGTTTTTAAACTTTAAAAATATTACATTTAAACTATTTTCTTTTATGCTTAATAAGTTTAAGCAGTTTGAAGTTTCCAAAATTGTTGAAAAATGATTGTCAAAATTTTTCAATTTTCATGTCAAAGATCCAAGTATTGATTGTCAACTAAATGTCAAGGTAAATTAATTTAAATGCGATTAAGTTACTCTGCCAATGTTACATAAAACATTACATAACACATTTCAAAGAATCTTAATTATTTTATAATTCAACAATTATTAATAATTTAATTTCGTTTCAATTAATTATCTTATCATTAATGAATTATTTATCATATAAACAAATTCCACGCTTCATTCAAATTCAAAATCCCGCACTTTTTCACTTGAAAATTTTTTCACTTTTTTTAATTCCAGATCATCCTTAAATTCACAATTGTTTCCAAAAACACTTTTTTAATATAAAAAATAATTTTTTAACGAGGAATGGGAAATAAAACTCACCATTGGGTGTTGTTTTTTTGAAAACTTTGATAGCCACAACGTAAACGAAAAAGATAAAAGGAAACATTATTTGTCTATTTCCAACGAAATAGTGTGTCAGAAAGTTGTCTCCCGCCCAGAAGTGACAGGATTCGAGTTGTGTCTTCAACTTCATATAGTCTTCAAAAGGCTTCAAGCCCCGAAGCCTTACATTTAATGATATTATTGCGTTACATGATTTACCTAATGAGATTCGATTTTCATGCACAAATCATTGCAGTGCTTTTCCACATTGTCAGTAACAAATTCGATGGCAAATCAACTGGACGTTGACTCAATGTTTTGTCTTGTTGAAAGGATACAAGCGTTGATCTGATATTGCCTTTAAGACGGGATTTACGTTTGTTATAATATCATTTCATTTTTTCAATTTAATCACATCAAAACATAAAATATTTTTCAAAATTTTTGCAAAGTAAACAAATACATTTTTTTTTATTTTTTAAGAATTTTATGTTGAACGTAAATTAATTTTTTTTTAATTTTGGAAATAAAAATGCATCTTTAAAATTAAATATGTATAAAAGCATAAAATTTCATATAAGAATATCAATTTTATGACTTTCTCATCAAATCATTTTTTTTCGAAGTAAAAAAATACATTTTTTTAATTTTTTACAAATTTTATATTGAATGTAAATTAATTTTTTTTTAATTTTGCAGATAAAAATGCATCTTTAAAAT
>JABFPJ010003070.1:0-17246 GCA_022817425.1 Gryon sp. ZL-2020 | reverse complement strand
GTAAAAAAATAATAAAGACACGCGTTTAAAAAAGTTGCGATTCAAATATTCTCAGCAAACGACAGTTTCTACAACACTTTCTGTTTGTTCTTGTGTGTACGTGAATTCTAAAATTTACACAACTGTCAATAGTTTGTTCATTTAGCCAAACATAGCTACTTCGAGTGCAACATGTCAAGACCATCAGGATTTAAAGTAACAACTTGTTTGCGTCATTTAATATTGCAAAAAAACACATCATAAAAGATAAAAAAAAAGAAGAAAAAAAGAGGAGAAAAGAGAGCCGAGAGTTCTCGATGATTTGCATGACAGATACGAGACGACCTTGGAAGAGGATAGTTACGAGCTTTTTCAACGTGATAACAGCACGCAAACAGAAGAAAATGTCTCGTTCAAACAAATCGCCGCGGCGCTAAACTTTTTCCATGTGAAAAGTCACGTAATCGCGCGCTTTAGCATTCTCTTTTTTTTTCTTTCTGTCATTCCCCTTTCCCTTTTTTTGTCATTCTAATTACTACGATTTCGGCGGATTACGTGCTAACATCAAAAACGCACACTTTGCCTCAATCAAGCGGACCAGATGAGGACTCTGCAATATTGTAAAAGCTATTGTTCTGTGGCGAGCCATGTTTACTACTTTGCTCGCATAAAAGGGATATAGAAATAAGGCAGTAGGAAAAGCACTGAAACAAAAAACTTGCATACATGTACACTACGATATATATATGTATATATATATATATGTGTGTATATATATGTATATGTATGTATATATGTATATATATATACATACATGTACATATACATTCACTCCATAGTGACCCTACGTAGCCGTAAATAATTTACAAACTACCATCGCTGCCGCGCGCAGTGATGCGAATAGACACAAACACCACCTACGTCCAGAACTGACTTTTACCTTCCCGATCCTTTGACTGCTGACGTTTTTTTTTTTCTTTTTTTTTTTTTTTTTTTTTTTTTTTTTTATTTTGTTTTTTACCTTGCCGTCATCGAACCTCATCATGCTACTTTTATTGCTTCCGCAATATTTATTTCCGGCATTTAGAAACTCTTTACATGTCCGCATACGTATTATGAGCTTCACTTGATATTCTATGAATTTACAAACATATGCTTTGCGTGTTTTTTTGGATAACTGGATTTGGACGAAAGTTATAAATATTCGTCACGAAAAACTGCGTCTGATATGCGCTTTTGCAAAATACTCGTTTGCTTTACGATGTTATGTGGTTTAGTTGAAAAGCTATTTTGTTTGTAATTATTTATTTTGTTACCTTCTTTTTGTTCAATAAAATGAATGTTGAAACGTTTTTAATGTGTAAGAAAATAAAAAGATTCCTTTAAGATTTAGAAAATTCTTTTTTAGATAAATTTTTTAAATATGTCTTTTTATAAATTAAAAAAATAATATAAACATTATAGTTTGATATTATTCATGACAAATTACATGTATATAAATGATTTGAAATGCAAACTTAGCTGTTTCATATTCCACCATTCACATGTCTCATCCTAATAGTCAAGTCTTGTAATTAATTCAACCAACTTTCAAACGATTAGAGTTTAACTGACACTTCAACTGTCATGTTTTAACATTTCATTCAATCACTCATATACCGTTATGTTATCTCAACTACACAGTTAGCGCAATTGAATATGATTTTTCATATAGTTCAATTGTAAACATTTTAAACTTAATCACGATTTAAACACAGCCATTAGTTTAAACAAGCGCACACGTTTATCATAACTACTTCAATACAATTATTCCCAATCATTCGCTAAACAATTTACATTTTAAAACTCGTTTTATTCACTTTTATACTCGAAAAAAAGTTTCGTTTATATCCTTTTTATCTTTTGTAACGAAAATTTATTTTTTTCTCCGAGTTTCCGTTTCTTATATAAATCGTGAAGTTGGTTACATTTGTACGCCATGATGGATGCGCGCGCAACTTCATCACTCTAACCTGAAGTTAGCTACTGAAGTTTGAAAAAATATTTAAAAATGTACATTATTTACAAAAAAATAATTAAAGTTTCTATTACCAGCGAAATAATGTCGTTATCACAAGGAAAAGATAGCAATGAATTAGTTTTCGTTAATTTAACGAAATCTTTTTCGTTAAAGATTAATCTTTTTCGAGTAAATTTTAACATTAATTCGAAATTAACGCTTAATTGCGTTTTATCTTTAAACAAATAATTGTCGAGCGGTTGCGTTTTAGGCTCGATGAACAAAGCACGGCTTCTGGATAATAAATCTTGACGCGAAATTCCCAAAATGTGTGAAATTACTCGTTTGACAAACCACTGCGATTATAAATCAGCTGAAACTACCGGTCTGCAACCGGAAGGAAGAAGCTGGGCTTTCTCTGATGCATTGTTCTATAATTTCACTGTCCATTTGCTCATACGACATTTATCAAATGCATTCTCGGGACTAATGTAGTTATTGATGAAAGTTACATATTAATGTGAATTTAGATGCTCGTAAGTATATTTCGACGACAAAGTTTAGTATCCAAATGAAAGACTTGTAAATTATATCCTCAATGGACATATTTTGCAAACGACAAATTCATATTTTGCACGATCCATTGGATAAATAATTTTCAAATTAAATCTTTTGATAATTCCAAGTTTCGCAAAGCCGCAAATTTGATTCGAATGATGAACTTTATTCACTTTAAGGTAAGGATATCGACGCTCTTTAAATTTGTTTGGTCCGTAATTGATAATTATAACACGAAAACTGCACTGAAACACTCAAAGTTATAATTAGCCTTGGAACAATCGACAACTTTCCGTGCTCAACTCGGAAACGTTTCAAACTTTCATCTTATCCAGGTGCTTTAGCCTTCGATTGTGTATTTTATAGTGTCTGCGCAGATACATATAATCAAATTTTCACAACTGTTTTCTACCCTCCCGAAAATTCAACTCAAATTATACATTTCACACAGTTTTGCTTATCTATACGAAACAAAAATATATTTCTATATTTCAAAACATGTGCAAAAATATATGTAAATATATATGCATATATATTTTTGAAAACTTTTTTTTAAGTTTTATATATATAATATTTGGATATAATTATAACAATATACGTATTTGCAATATTTAATATATATTTCGAATTAGCAAAAATATATTTACATATAAAAAATATACTTGTAATATATTTTGAAATATATTGTTTTTTGGCAAAAAGTTATAAATTTTAACACATTTTATAATATATTTGATAGATTTAAAAATGTTTTAATTCAGTAAATAATATTACTTTTTTATTATCGTTTTATATAGTATAATACTTTTTCCTATAATTCTAGTAAATATTAATAAATCATTTTTTTGCGTGTTTTTTAATCATTTTTTTATCTCTCCAAAGATGAAATGAATTACGACCTAAAAGATTAATTTGATACGAAAAAAAGTTTTATATTTGTTCGAGATTTTTACTGGAAAATTTGACTCGTAACATTTGGAACTAAAAATCAAAGTATACTCAAAAAATTCAAATTATTAGATCAAATTGAATTGCAAGTATAGAAAAGTACTTGGATGAAAAAATTAAAAGGTTTTGATTAATGGATCCATCTTTTTGTCGATTATTTCATGAATTACCGATGGAAATTGATCATCAAAAGATAGGAGATTTTAACCATATAAAAAACGTATATCTAATAGATATATACTCTCCATTAAAATCTCTCTCCAATATCAAAAGTGCTTTTCTGGCATTGTAATCAAGAGGGTTTGCTAAATATGTTTGTTCGCACTCAGCTTTGACATCAATACAAACTGGGGAGCAAAAAAAAGGTCGAAATGAAAAAAAAAAACTTTCCCAAATCTTTCTAAATATAATAATAAATGTAAAGTATAACAAAAAAACGTTGATTATATAAGACTGTAAATGATTCAATTCATCCGATAATCTTGTATTATTTGTTAGCGTGGAAACACAAACAGGAGTTTTTGAAATGATTATCGTTTGTGTGAAATGCAGAATCACGTTCTCATCCGTCGTTATAAAAATGACCATGTGCTATATTGAAATTGTTCATTTCATATTTAACTGACGCAAAAGTTGAACAAAATGAAATCAAAAGAACGAAGCACAAAGCAATCTTTAAATATTTATGAGATTAAATTAAATTTGGACAAAAAAAGAAGGGAGACAAAAGCTAAGAAAGAAACTTGGAAAACAGAGTGTAATACTTATTGTCTTGTTTTGACGTGAAAATAAAATATCAGATTTCCCAAGCAAAGTTGCAACAAATCACCAAATCGATGATTATCCATTTTATACATTTATTTGATAAATTCGTATGATACAATCTAAACGTGTGAGAAATGGTAATTGTCTGTTTTTTCATTGATTCACAAAACTAACAAAAGCATCATCGCATCACATACTTCCGATGAAAGTATCGTAAAGTCTGAAACTGAAAATTAATGGAAAAGGAAAAGCAATGACAATCATTGTAAATCAATGCAAAATGATATATATTTGATATATAGCATAATTCAACAAATTTTTGTTCGAGTGAAAGTTTTCATTCAATAAAATCGTCGTGTTTATGAATAAAGTGATAGTTTATTATTTTATTCAAGAATCAAATGTCTATATTTGTGCACGTATGTGTGCCTATAAGAATAAGTACAACAATTCCAAATGACGTTCGAAAAAAAAAATATTATTTAAAACTCAGATGTACGACTTCGTTATTCATCCGTGTGACCTCCTTTTACGTGTTCTGTGTTAAAGGATTATACTTTGCGATGAAACATAATATTACTTTTGGAAATAATTGTTCGTTCTATTCCGCGCGCGTTAAAAATACTATTAAAATTAGCTCTTAATTATTCGTCAGTGCGAAGAATTTCTTTAGAAAAGTGACTGCATGTTGTACAAATTATTTCATATTAATTAAGGTCAATCATTTGCATAACACCGGCAATGTAATTTAATAAATTTTCTGCGTGTGTTTAATTATTATTAAGCTTTTTAGATTTAATTAAATGAATATAGCATTTCATTTTAATTTAATTATAAGTAATGATATTCATTTGATTTGACGTGTTTTGATACTTATACATATATATATATATATAAATACATATTATATTTGATTTTGTTGTTCTTTGCAATTTTATTAATTTCTAACCGATAATAAGGAAATGTTACTTTTATTAAATATATTTATTATTTCTTTAATTAAATAATAAATAAAAATTAATTGCAGAAATTAAAAAACAATTAAAGATAATAGAACTTAAATAAATGTATTAAAATATAATATTAATATGATTTCAATAACATATTCCTCAGACTAAAACTGGGTCTTATGAAATAAATACATTTACTTCCACCGAAGCATTTTTCATTTTAAATTTGTTGCCTTATTCATAGCATGAATCTTTATCACAAGCTCTCATTATTTTTCTCTATTTTTTTCGGATACTCAGTAATTAATCATTCAAAGATCAAATGCCAAAAAGTCGAAAAAAATATTAGCGTTTTTCACACTTTTCGTATAAAAATAACCAAATGGATTATGACTTAATTATTTAATTTTTGCGGAGATTACTTTTATGATAAAAAGTGCAAGAACGCAAAATATTACTGAATAAGTTATTTTGTATGTTTTTAGTTTGGCTATCGATTCGCAATCATATTTTTTTCAGACTTCCAGCTATGTTCAGACCACTTTTTCGTATTCATTGTGGAATAAGAAAAAGTGATTTAAAATCAGTCTGAATAAATTAAGTTGTTTTATAATTATTTTGTACTTAATGATAATATAAAAATGTATACTAGTAGAGAATGAGTCGCGTCCTGCGAACGTGATGCTTCTGTTTCCTTTTGACATTTTTATGAATTTGTATATAAAAAATATGATTTTATTAAATTTGGTATTTCCCCTTTAAAAATTAAACATAAATAAATTAATGTTATTTTTTTAATGTGAAATTCGTATCAAATATAACAAAATTGTTAAATTGATTTTGAATTTCGCGGTAAATGACTGAATTCATAACCTCACTTGCGCAGATGCATCACGCGCATTTAATCGTACGCAGCAAACTTCAGAGTGAGGTTTTACGTTTTAAAAATGAAGATGAAAGTAATATAATAAATAAATCATTTTTTATAAATTAAAGAAGTAATATTTCTATTTCTATACTATATCTAAATTTACATTAATTGTAGAAAAATAAAATTAATTAAAATAAATAATAATAATAATTTAGTAACAAATTATTGTTCAGACTTACGCATTTAAAATTTTGTTTCTCGACGTTTTCATATAAAATAAATGTAAAAATGATAAAATTGTACATATACTAGAAAAACAGTCGTCGTTAAGAAAGAAAAACATGATTAAAATGTTGAATCGCTATTTCTTGAGTTTAACTTTAATTGCACAAGTTGAAGACTTAAAAAGAATTAAATGAATACTATTTATAAGTAGAAAGGAACTGGAATATATGCAAATTACGAAAATACTATATGAACATCGGAATAAATTTGCTCCATAAATTAAGTTCATAATTCATTGATATAATTTCATATTCCAAATGACAGCTTATTATAATATTTTCATAATTACTTTTGTTAGTTTTAGAATTTCACTTATCAAGTAAAACTTTATTAAATGGATATTTAATTATTAATAATTACGTTTAATCATGGTATTTAAAATGTATAACCGTCAATCAATATCTTCATTTTTTTCTATACAATCTACGAGAAAAAAATTCATATAGATATACATTCATATATAAAGTTTATATAAAAGAAACCATGGTAGTTTATCGCGAATTAACGTTATATGAAAAGTATCCGAATTGTTTTTCAAGAAAAAAAGAATGGACTGACGAACGAGTACGAAAAAATGTGTCGAAAATAAAAACAGGTGATGGATCTCTTTATGAGACGCGTTATTATAAGTTTTTGAAGTATAATTGCTTACTAGTATTTTGTTGGCCTTATCAGAAGTGGTCGCATAGAATCGTTGCGCGAATAATTCACTTTCTTTTTGTTAGTTACTTAATCGCCGGCCAGGTAATTGAAACAATTTTTCAACTTATACCCTAACGAAAGGAAATATATTTCGGAAATATATTTAATATAAGTTAAAATATATTTTCAAAATACATGCAAAAATATATTTACATATAAACAAATATATCTGAAAAATAATTTCATATCATACATTTTTCATATTTTAAATATATTTGAAATATAATTTCATATAATAAATTTGTCATATTTCAAATATAATTAAAATATAATTTCGCTAAAATATATTTGAAATATAATTTCGAAAAGATATATTTTTTGATATATATTTTTTTCCGTACGGGTAGTTACTTCATTTTATGTGTTATCTTAATTTTATGTTATTTTTTATAAGAAATTGAATACTTATTTTATTATATAAAATAGATGTTAATATTTCTTATATTATAACTTACAGATATCATATATTTTAACATTGAAAACGTTAGATGAAGTGATAACAAATTGTGTTTGGTTAGAGGGATCTTTCTTTATTATAGCAATTATGATAACTTTTAGCACGACTGGTAAAGAAGTATATAATATTATTATAATAAAAATATTTTTTTTATATATATATTTTGTAATAAATTTTTTTATACATTTTAATTTATTAATTTATTATTAATTAACATAATTAGTGTATAATTACAAGAAAATTATTTGAAGGTGCAAATGTTATTTGAAATCATTGAGAATGACTCACATTACTTTGAAGATGAACATGATTTAGAAATTTTAGATAATGTTCAATCAGTGTGCGGAAAGTTAATGGTTCTTTTTACAGGTGATACTCATTGACATTGCAGGTTAACTGATAATCGACATTACATTAAAGGGTTAAATTAAATTTTTCACGTAATATCTGGAAATTTAATAAACAATTTAGTTCATTGAATTTAAGATAAGTCTGATTTCTAAAAAGATGTATTGCACTTTTCATACTAAATACATTCAACACAATCAAAAATTTAAAATACAATTTTTTAACTTTTTTTTTCCTTGACATTAAAGTCTATGCTAATATTCCAGTGTAAAAGTGGTACTTTGAGTGTAGTTTTAGTGTAATATTTTAACTATTGAAATTAATTATTCAATTAATTAAAATTTAATTAAATAAAATAAATAAATTTATTTAATTAAACAAATAGTGTTTTCATGGTTTAATTTTGTTATTAAAGCGGTGTAATTAATGTAAATTTTGCTTTAAATATTTAAAGCAAATATTAAATAAACAAGTTTCAATTAAGTGTACTTATTTCATAATATTGGTTTTAACATAGTGTAAAAAAGTGTAAACATTGTGTAATAATAGTGTTATAGCATGTTCGAACATTGTGCATAGATAGTGAAAAAAATGTTAAAGATGGTGGACTAATGACGTACTAAAAATTAAAAAATGGTGCGTTATTTATGTAATAAATATTTCAAAATGTATATAATTATAATTAAATCAGCATTCTACAGCAATACTTTTCATTTTTCTTTTCCAAATTATGTAATTTGTCAAAATCGATAAATACGTTTATTATTTTAGTAATAAACATTTAGAAATGTAAAATCCGGGTGTCGATTTTGACTACAAAAAAGTGGTCCGATACTCGATGGCTTGCATTTCGTGAAGTTAAGTTAAATTAACTCTGAAAAATATGACGGAGCATCGATAACTAAACTAAAAATACAAAACGAACAAATTTGATTTCATAATTAACAGTTTCCGGTTATGTTTCAGTAATTGTATGGATAGGTACGGCTATTGTAACATCACTGCTTTATCTCGGTTTTTGGTATCCCGTACTTAAACCCTATATTTTTCCTTTTAAGTTCAACATGCCGCTAATACATCATAACGAGTATTTTTATAAATGTATCATTTACAATGCTGGTGCGTACGTAACGAAATTATGTCTTTTTATGCCCAGTTAAAACTAGTTTACTTTAATTTAAATTATAGGCAGAAATTGTATTCTAGGCAGAATTTGTCTTAAGTGTATTATACCTTCTAACATTTGACAATTTTGCTATGCATGTGTCTTTTCAAGCTCTTGCTAAATTAGCAATACTTAAGTAAGACACAATTGAATGAAAACTCTAGCAAAATGAAAAATATATTGCGAATATATTAATATATATATATATTGTAATATATATTAATATATTTTGAATATATATTTTCCATAAACATATATTCATAAGAAATTCTTAATATATTCATATTCTCATAATATATTCATAATATATATAAACATATATTAACAATTTATTCGAAATTAATTACATTACATTTTGCTAAAACATATGTAATAAAAATATTTTCCTTTTTTAATTGTATTTTTTAAATTTTACAAAATGTGTCATTTATTTTAAATACACCACGTTTTTAAAGATATAGGCTTGAAAGATTAGGAACTATCAAAAATAGTGACAGCGACTCATATGATGAAGAAGCTAAAAAGGAACTTCGTTTTTGTGGTCATCTTCATCAAAATTTTCTGGAGTACGTAATACTTCTGGAACGTTTTCAAAATGTTTATTCTTGTTCAGTCAAACAAAATTTTTTTTCAAAATGTTTCTCAAAAAGTTCAAAATTTCAAAATGATTATTCAACAGTAAAATTAATTATACTTTTTAATAATGAATTTAAAATTAAAACTCTAATTAATTATTTTTATTTAAGAGGATTTTTTGTTACTAATAATTGGGGACAAATTTTATTAGTAGCAGGAATACTAATTGGCATAACAGAAATCAGCTTAATATTTTACTACGTAAGAAAAAAATTTTAATTTTAAAAATTAAAAATGTTATTTATTACATACAAATAAAATTAAAAGGCTAAAATTAAACAATTAAAATCAAATGGAATTTCAGTCAGCAATGTTGTCACATAATGCATATAAATGAATTAATAAAAAAAATATATATTTATTTATCAATTACAGATTTTATGTAATGTAAATAATCTCATGAACTTAGTATTAATTATACCAATCTTTCTTTTTGTTTTCGCTGTGTTACTACTAATATGTATGGCAAGCGATGTGATATCAACAAAAGGCGAACAATTACAATATTCTTGGTAATCATTCATTGTTTGATTGAGGAACATTCAGTAATGTTTATGTTTGTAATTGAATTTTCAAAAGCAATTTCAAATCACACAATTTTTCATTTCCAGTTATGCATCATCGTGGACAAATTTGTCATCCAAAACGATAAAAATGTTTGCAATGATTTCTATGCGCTGCAGCGTAAGAGTCGAAATACACTATGCCGGAGTTGTAAAAATATCTATGCAGTTTTTTATAAAGGCAAGAAAATATA
The DNA here is from genome assembly GCA_022817425.1 of Gryon sp. ZL-2020. Lineage (NCBI taxonomy): Eukaryota > Metazoa > Arthropoda > Insecta > Hymenoptera > Scelionidae > Gryon > Gryon sp. ZL-2020. Next base: position 6,826 of record JABFPJ010003070.1, on the reverse strand, counting down.
ATTTTCATAAGTCAATGAATTTCGTAAGAAAATAATTATTACTGAAACTAATTAAAGTGCAATTTTTGTAGATTTTACATGCTTCGTTTACATATTTTACTGTTATTGTAACTATGCGGGATAAGACTATTGAATAATAAAGTAATTTTATTATATTTTCAAAAATAAAGATTTCAGGAAATACAGTTATTATAATTTTTAATTTATTATTTCTACATATTTATATTTTACAAATAAAAGTGGATTTTTTATATAAAATTAAAAATAAAAAAAAAATATATACCAAAATGTATATGTAAATAATGTAATTTATTTTCAAATATATAACATTTTGCCGCTAAAATTTATTTGAAAATATATTTCAAATATAATATATTTTCTAATATATTATATTTGAAATGATATTTTGAATAATTTGGAAAAATATATTTGAAATATATTTTCAAATATATTATATTCAAAAGTATATTTGTTTACATGTAAATATATTTTTACATACATTTTACAAATACATTTTTACAAATATATTTGCAAAATAAATATTTCTTCCATTAACGTAATATAATATTAACTTAAAACGCAGATAACTCTTTGGTTGAAATCGCATGAAAAGTGCAAAAACTGTTAAAAACAGCGAAAACTAATAAACTACCTAAAAACTAATTAAAGTAGCGAAAAATGGATCACATGAAAATAGTTTTGCAGTGAGTTTTGTTAACGGCGCGAAGTTTTAATTGTTTGAAATAATGCCGAATCATTTGCATCGATTAACAATACAAAATTTATCAGTTTGTTCTTATCAGTGGCGACTAACACGTAAAACCTTTTATATTAACACCTTATACACCTAATTTGCCGTAAGATTCTATGCAACATTACATTAACGGTACGATCTTTGTCTATGACGCATAACGTAATTAATGTACAACTTTTCGTGCAAAGTACATGCACGAAAGATATTAATCTTAAATGCTCTTACCAACATGAGACTACCTCCCTACCAATAATCCTTTAGAAGTTTTAGTGGAGCAACTAAACTTCGTATACATTATAACACACGTGTATATATACATACGCGCATATAAAATCTGCTCATATAACAGCTGCTGTAATATAACGTATACGACACTTGCAAAAATCTACAACTATTCAAATAATTTGCCAACAGTTTGCACCGCCAATGACACCGCAAAATTATGCCATGAATTCTTGCGTTTTACATTTTTAATCAAGTTTAAAGTTTGATATAATAAAAGGAAGGAAGTTAAATCGATGAAATATTAAAAGTTGAACACAAAAAAGAAGTCCATGCTTGGCATATATTAAATAAAGTCGATTAAAACATTAAATGTAATTGGGGTTAAAAACAACTTTATCACCTTAATTATAATCACGTAGACCTAGAAAAATATTTATGAACAGGAAGAGAATTAGCAGAATATTGTTCGGACAATTTATCAAGAAAAGTTGGTGTGTATTACTCGAGCGAAATTTACGGATGAAATATAAGTGAAGCAAGTTTTCGCTGTTAAATACATTTTGTAAGGAGAAAGATTATATTTAATTTACGAATGGATAAATGTTCATAATTAAGGCGAGTTTTTGTATATAAGCAAAATATAAATCACGTGTTTTTAGCAACGCGAATCGTAAAAATGATATAGTCCGAATATCATATAAACTTCGACGGCAGAAACAAAACGTGTATAAGAGAAGAAAGAGGAAGGCAAACAAAAAAAATATATATCAAGGGTAGACTCCCTTAGAAGCCGATAATACTCCAGACGTCCTGTAATTGATTACTCGGAGACTTTATATCTCCGACATAAAATTGTTTTACCACTGACATAAAACAAAATGAAAGATCCCTTTCAGATTTAGATGTTGTGCAATCACTCGACTATATAGCTGCATACAAAAACATCAATTAAGTTGTTCGCCGGAAAAATACCAATTAATAAAACGGGATTAAGAAATGTGTGTTAATAGGGGCACAATTGATGCTGCAATGCAACTACAACACATAATTCAATCTACAACTTTTTTCTTGTCTTCGTTTTATAATTATATTTCCTTGCCATGTGGCTATTTTTAATTTATAATTGTACAGCGAGCATTTCAATTTCAATGTAAGATATTGCCTGGAAATAGTTCTACCTTTGCAATCTGTAATTTGATTTTGCTATAAGCCTTTTTTATACGCAGGGACAAATATTTCGTTGTAGCAACAAAGTTTTCGCTGTGACAACCCACACGATCGAAAATATATTTTCAAAATATTTATAAAATATATTTTTCGGGGAAAAAAATATATTTGCGGCAATAAATTGTATAAATGGCATGTTTTTTTATATATTTTCTAAAATATATTTTTAAAAATATACAAAAAATATATTGAATATATATTTTGTATACGTAAAAAGGCAATAAATTGTATATTTCAAATATATTTTGAGGAATATATTTTCATCCATGTGGGAACGGACATATCTCTTTAACATACGAAAATATATTTCGAAATGTATAATAAATGCAAAATATAATTTTAGATTTAAAATATATTTTGAAATATATCTGAAATATATCAAATATATTTTCGGCAAAAAGTTATATATTAAATATTTATTTACATATATTTTTAAAAAATATATGTCAAAATATATGCAAAAATACATGGAACATATATTTTACAAATGAAAAATATATTTAACATGTATTAAATATATTAACATATATTTTAGCGGCAAATTATTTATTTTTAAATTATATATCTGTAAATATATATCTTTCCGTACGGGATATATAACTTATATCTTGTATATATTATATATAATTTGTATATTTTTTATATATTAAGAATCTACATAGATTATATATTTTAAGTTTTTCACTTAACATATAAAAACAAAAATTACATATAAAACATACAAAATATAATAATTTTCTGAATTAATTAACAAATTTTCAGTTGTTCCAATAACAATTAACATTTGTTAATCTTATTTTACCGTTTTTTTACCAATTACCAATTCCAAAATTACCAAAAAAAAAACAATTACAACAAAAAACAATGAAAAGCCTATCAACTCATCAATTTTCGTAAATATAACAAAAACTTTTTTCCCCAAGAACAAATATTCTTAAGTTACTAAACAACATAGTTAATATGAGCGAAGCATTAAACACGTCATGTTTTGACAATAATAGATGTATAATAAATGATACACGGGTAGTATCTAAGGCCGGAAAAGCCTTGTATAATTATACGTCATTATCATCAAAAGGACTTTGGCAAAACCCACGTCGCACCCCATAATGGATTCTGCTAGAAAGTAGTCATTGACGCCACCATTTGAAAACAGAAGGGTGAATATTCAGAAGACGAGATGAGCTTCGGCAAAACGTATGGAGTTGCAAGTACGTATATCCCATCCAATGGCATTTTCTCCTCGTTGCGTTATACGTTTCTTGCAGTATTTTGCAGAACGCATGGATGTGAGTGAGAATAGGTGTTTCATTGACAATCGGGATGAGGATAACGAATATCACGCTTTGATTCACGTCAATATAATCTCAATTCGTGATATAATCAACGTGTGTTGTGACCCCAGCTGTATTGCAGCATGACGCCGTTCATCTGTCCGTCTGTCCGAATCAACCGATATATCAAACCAACGAATTTCTGACCTAGCCATGGTCAATCCAACTCAATTATATGGGCGTTGGCTTGACACATCCTCCCAAGATCATATTCAGTTATGTTAATTTTTCGCTGGGGTGCGTCTCCTTTCAGACCTTAACTGTCCAACAATAACCACTGCAGGTTGCCAAAATATTACTTTTCATCATTGATGAAAGAAAGAAAAAAGATTTAAGTTGTCCTGTTAGGATTTAAGGATGAAAATGAGTCAAGCAATAAAGTATTGGATTCTTTCGAAAGTGCAACTTTAATGAAACAAATTCAAGCAATAATGTTTCTGCTTGAGATTTGCATCAATTGAAATACAATGACCAAATTTAAATTGATTTACTTCAAAGATATCGCAGCTATTACTTTTGATTTGTAGTGGAACGAAGAAAATTGAAACGAAAAATATATTGCGAATATATTGGTAATATATTCTGAATATATGGTTTCCGTTGAAATGTATTCTTAATATATTTTTAATATATTCTTAATATGTTTTTAATATATTCATGATATATTCATAATACATTTATAATATATTTCAAAAATGCTCCAAATATACCTTTTTGGCATTATGTCGTGAATCCCTAGCAAAACGAAAAATATATTGTTAATATATTGATAATATATTGATAATATATTCTTAATATATTCTTGATATATTCTTAATATATTCTTAATATATTCTTAGTATATTCTTAATATATTCTTAATATATTCCTAATATATTCTTAATATATTCTCGATATATTCTTAATATATTCTTAATACATTTTTAATATATTCTTAATATATTTTTAATAAAAAAATATACTGAGAATATAGTTGCAACATATGACATTTTTTTAAATTTTTGGGTATATTAAGAATATATTAAGAATATATTAAAAATATATTAAGAATATATTAAGAATATATCAAGAATATATTAAGAATATATTAAGAATATATTATGAATGTATTAAGAATGTAATATGAATATATTATGAATACATTAAGAATATATTATAAACATATTTTTATACACAAAATATATTCGTAATATATTCCGAATATATTAACAGTATAGTCGAAATATATTTTTCGTTTTTCTAGGGAAAATATTAATATAGTCTAAAATTACAACACGTTGTCAGTATATTGCAGCTATATTCTCAGTGTATTCCTATATTAAAAATATAGTAAGAATATATTCCAAATATATTAAGAATCTATTAAAAATATATTAAGAATGTGTTAAGAATATATTAACCATTTTATTCGCAATTTATTTTATTAATTGTATTTTGTTAATTTGTTAATATTATATTCTTAGTATATTCCTATTATAAATATATTTTAAAAAATATAGTAAGAATATTTTAACAATATATTCATTATATATTTTACGTTTTGCTTTGGGATGACATTTGAAAAATATATAATAATATTAAATAATTGATTATTATTAATAAATGTTCATCATTTTATGTTACAGAGATCTTCAGGAGAACAATATTTCCGTTATCTTCAAAACAGATTTCGAAGATATGGCGACACTTCACGTACTGTAAGTAAACTGTTTCTCATGTATTAAGTCCTAAGAAGCCATATAGTTATCTCACTGGAAGAAACATTTTTCGTCATTTTCACAGTGTCACTTTAACCATATATATGTGTTACTAAATATATATCTGAAAAACATCTCTGAGCCTCATTTTTCTTTGATTTTACTAAAACGACTTTATTATTTGTATTAATAATCTTATTATATTTATCTTCGTTATAAAAGAAATATTATTAAAATTATGTAATAAAAATGTGAAAAAGGTTTTTAAAAATAAATAAAATAAATGTATTTCAGACAATTATCCAACAACCAAATACACAGCATAGAGCGTGGAGCGTTTCAAGATTTAGTTGGTGTAGAGAAATTGCGACTGAATAACAATCATATACGCTTCCTGCCAGATTCCCTTTTTAGCAATATGATGCAACTTAAGAGATTGTAAGTAAAACATCGAATTGCTCAAACTTTTTTGTCTTGCATTAAATACAAAAAAATGTTGCTTTCATTTAATAAAGCACGATTTCTTATTGCCACTACAAAAAATGATAAACCTGTCAGAAATGATTAATTGCAAAACCAATGTTTCTACTGAAAGCATTTCAATATTTGTCATATACGATTTATCGAGTCACTTAGATATTATATATTTTACTCGAATAAATGTCATGCATAATAATTATAAGGTGTGACTTTTAACAACAAAAAGTGCGTTGAAATGATATACTTTTTCCATGTTGAAAAACTAATCCACACGGGCGAAAAATATATACGTAAAATATATATTTAAGTATTATTTTTTGACGCTTTTTATAATAAAAAAATTTTATTTTATTTACAAATATATTTTAAGTATATATTATATATATTTTTGCCGGAAATATATTTTTATATATATTTTTTAAATATATTTTAGTCCGTGTAGAAAATCAAATTTATCATACAGAAATTTTAGCAATTTCTTATTACAAATATTCTTTAATTGATAACTATCAAAATGCAGATAAGCAAAAACGTGTCTGTTCCATGAATGAAATGTTATCAAGATTATACTATTACGATAATCAAATTTCTCAGTTCAAAAGGAAAACAAATTCTTGAATTTTACAAAAAAAAGAAAGAAAAACAAGATAAATTATTTAAAATGTAATACGCGAAATTAATATTTAAAGCAGCATATTTGTTTTTCATCCTTTAATATTAAACCTTCTATTCGAATTTTATCTTTCAACAACATCAAAGTAAAAGTTGCTTTGACTGCAAAAAAATATATATATTTTATCTCGAATTTCGTGGAATTTTTATATTTTTAATGGATAGTCAATCAAATAGTTGAAAATTCAAACTGAAACAAGGAATCTAGTGATATCGCGTTTTAATTATTTTGACTTTTAAGCGATTAAACATTGACATATTAATTAATCTCAACATTCCACTAAAGTCTTACTTTTATTTCTTTAATAAGATACCGCGATGTTGAATTAATCATCAAATACCAACGTCACTCTACTACAAGCTTATGCATGGTAAATGACAGGTGTATTCAATCGTAGGTTCAATCATATCTTGACTCAATTTTTATCATGTTCCAT
>JABFPJ010003069.1:0-17246 GCA_022817425.1 Gryon sp. ZL-2020 | reverse complement strand
AACAAAAAAAAAAAAAAAAAAAAAAAGGGAGAAAGAAAATCTCGCGGCTTTTGTAAGAGAAGAAGGAGTCAGCGTAGCACAAAAATCGCACGTTGAAATTACTTTACTCAATTCCATCGTTCATGTTTTTTCGGAAAATGAGATGCACAAAAGCGCCCGGCAATAATGGCCACATCTTTTCCATTATCCAGCTTATCTCTTAGCACGCGTCTGCGTACGTACGACGTATTATTTACCGAGAAATGTTTTATCGTGTTTGCTTCTCATTATACGTACTTGTGCACCAGAGACATCTATTTGACTATAACTTGTTCTCGATTTAGGTTCCATTTTATGTCTTTTATTGCGTTATTCCCTCTTTCTTATTATTCGGTCTTTAGTCTTATGCTTTAAGACAGATTGGAATCTGCTGTAAGATGAATCACGGAAATTAAATGCAATATTTTGTCTTACAACTTTAAGATTTAAGAGTATATTAAAAAAAGAGTAATTTAATATATATATAATATTAATGTCTCGTGAAAAGGAAATTAGGTTCTTTTAACTACGGAATTTAAAAAATATATGTCAGGATCTTTCAATAACAACGTTTTTTGAAGATTAAGCGAGCAGAAAAATGAGGTGCCAGAAAATTAGCCTGCTCGCTTATGGATAAGCATAAATGTAACTATAGGCTAAACTGAGAATTAGAGAAAACTTTTAATTGGCACTTATGTACATTTAATGTTCATTCGGCTTCAGAAGAAGTTCATTTTGCGTTGCAAAAAGAAACGTCTGCCGGCTTAAGTGGAAACATCTTTTTTGCGCATGGATGCTGTTGGGTTATTTTTTGAAATGCTGGGTGCACTTCTTATGGCCTTTTTATTTTTGAAGAAACACTATCAAATGCCAGCAAACTTAATAAACTCAGATTTATACTTGCGCTGAAGACTATCGGATATTAAAATATCCTACGAAAAGTAATATCAAAGTTTTTTACTTTTATAGGTTCATATTGAATTGATATATCGATTATAAACTTTAAAGCAAATACACTGTCAAAAATGTGTTGTCCCAAAATCTGAAGTTAAGCATAATTAATCTTAAATTCAGAATAAACAAAATCTAAAATTCAGACTTTTTAATTTAAATTAAGATTACTTTACTCTGCTTAATGTAAGACAAAGTGTACTTAACTTCAGATTTTGCACAAAACATTTTTTACAGTGAGGACAACTCGACATGTATGTAGACAATTATTATATTTTAATGTAAAAAATTGGTACTTGTATAGTAAAAAAATTTACATAATAGACTACTTTTATTATGTGATTTAATAAAAATTATGATGTAGCATAAAATTTTGTACTATATTATATTATAGTTTAATATTATAATTTATTATATAATTTTTTACATTGATGTCGAGTTGTTCTCAGATTCATAAATGGTATGTTAATTAATATTATTATAGCATAGCAGTCCTTTATTTAGCGTGCATGGATATATTATTGTTTATTATTTAATTGTGTATTACATTTTTAATATAAAAATGAGAAATACAAAATTCCTATTTATTTAATATTCGCATTTGTTCATTTACATTAAATTGTATTTAATATAAATTTAATATAAATGTAAGCCTCCATGCCACGTCAAGGCTGCGAATAACATAAAAAATATATATTAGTAAATATATTAAATATTTTTATCAAACATATATTTTTCATTTATGGAGGTTTTTTTGTTAAGTATAGAGAATAAATTAATTTACATCTTGATAATATAGATAAATAACAATATAATATTGAATATTAAGGACATTGGAAATGCAACATATTATTTTACAATTGAAACATTGTTTTTATTATTATTATTATTAAAAAATCTTTTTTTCTGTATACCTTACTTATTATGCCATTTTATCTCAATAATTCTTCGCTTTATTTATTTTTGGATCATACTTCCTCTGTGCAATAATGTCGGAACATCTCATATTTTATATCTCATCCGTTTGCGCCTGAAGCCAGTTCAGTAATCAAGTAATCGATACGCGGACCTGAAGGCGCGATTCAATTTTCAAACAAATTTCGTTCGCGTTTGATAAAAGTTCGTCATCGAAGCTGATTGACCGTTGAAAAGTATACGAGTTTGCTAAAAATAATAAAATCGGTTAATTCGCAAGTGGTGTTTCGTTTGGAATACGCGTTGAGCAACACATCTCCGAAACAAAACTAAAAAATACAAAAAATAATTCAACTTGGAAGTAAAAAAAGTAGAAAACGAGAAAGAAAGAGTTGGAAAGAGAAAGGATCTGCGGTCTAGGCGCGAATAAAATACGAGAAAGGTTGGATAAAGTTCGCTTTTCAATTTGGCTGCAATTGAACTTTATTTTCGTTTCTGTGGCGTTACGTCATTGCCGGCGCGTAGCTTAGCTCAAAATAAACTGAATACTATTCATTACAGTAACCTTTTTGCGATACAAATGCACGCAGGTAATGATGCCTGTTGCAAAGCCTGAGAATTGAAGATTCTTTCAAATCCTTTTCCTCCCTTTCTCGGGTTTCCTTCATTCTCTCTTTCTCCCGAGATACTCATCTTTTTCTGTCTTTTATCGTTTCCACGCTTTTTTATAGCTCGTCCTCGTTTTTCTCGCATTTTATGTTTGTCCGTTCTATTCCTATTTCAATCATGTCCTCTTGTCCTTTTTACAGATTCCTTGTACGAAAGCCGCGAAAGTTACTTTGCAAAAAGGCATACTGAGGATTTTATTCGATCAGCTGTCATAAATGAATCAAACGCCGATAGAAGCTGAAAGCCGTGGTCGACGTGTTTTCGTGTTGGAAAAAAGTATGATGGTGCGTGGAAATGCACTCAGAGAAAAATCTTGTTAGGTCGCGAAAATTTTCGCATTCAAGTGCCGGCTACTTTTTTTTATTGTATTTCATGTGAAATATTTTAAGATTTTTCCCTGGTTTATGCAGGATAAGATTGAAGAGAAATGCTAATGAAAGGTAAAAAGATAATGTTTTGTTTATTTCTCTCGTTTAATATTTCAATTATTTCAAAAATAGCTAAAATGTTTAAGCAAATTAATAAACATGAATAATTTAATTAACTTTCTCATAAATATTTGATAAAGTGAAAAGTCTTCTATTTAAATTTGTTTGCTAGAAACTTTTGTCCGTAAAAAAATAAAGTTTGATAGAGAAATAAGTCAAATGGAAACAAAATTAAAAAATCATTGAAGTTGCACAAAATTGTCGTCATCGAATAAATTACAATTTATTTAAGCGTCAAAATTTGATGCAACGTCACTATTGCAATCATGATTGTACCAACAGAAGTCCAAGTACACAATTTGATAATGGATTAGCTGTGTAAGGGTTGCACACATTTCGGCGAACGCTGCATAGTGCAGTTTGAATCAGTGATAACATCAACAAGGTGTTCGCATGATCAATCATGCTCTCTGTTTGAAACCTCGACGTAAAGTCACGTGCCTGCGAACTAGTCGATGGAGCACGTACTCATCAAGGGCTAATGTTCAAGCAAATGCAACACTCAAGAAAATTGTTTACTAAACTTATTGCACCTTTGCATTTATCTAACAAAACACGATTCGCGGAAAATCCTTTTACACTAAAGCCGTCAACATTTCGTTTGAAAATTCACGCAACTAAATCCAAAATGCATCTTTAATGTGTGGATTTTACGTGCAATGTTTCAATAATTTGTTATTTGACATTAATTAATTATAATTACATATTCTAATTGTAATTGTAATTGTAAATACAACGAAACTAAATTTTCATGCCATTTGTTTTTTTGTATTTATTTTTTCTTCGAGGCTACAATCACAAAAGACAAATTTAATTATTATAGTTGCTGAAATGTATACTATACTCAGATTCACGTTACAATGAGAATGCTGTTTCTAGAATTAGCCGTTGTTGCTCACAGAGTGATGATTTTTGCGACCCAACATCGACACAAGAAACTCACGTTACAGTAATTAGCACAATAAGGTTTAATGTCTGACAATACTAATACAAGTGATCCTTATTCCTTTTTAAGATCTGTTTAAGTGATGCTAATTACGTTACCTTAGTTCACAAAGTCACGTTTAATTCGACATTTCCTTTTAATTAAATAAATAGAGATTGCGACGGAACAACGTAATGTCTATTTGATTACACATTTGAATCGAATAATTGTTATTTGATATGAATTTCAGTTTATTTATTCAATTTTCACACTGTTCAAATTATGTTTAATTGTGTTATATGTAATTTGCACTGTAAATGAAATTATGTAATTCGTAATTTCACTAAATACATTAAATGAAATTAAAGACTGTACAACTGCTAAATTATGCATAAGAATAGTTAAAATTGTGTGTGCAATTATATATTTTTGTATATTTTTAATAATGAATATTATTTTGAGACAAAACTGTATTGACATAAAGGCAGCACGAGCGATGCAATATGAATATGTAAATTTGATCGATTCGGGAGAATATCTTGTCAACGTTAAGTGTACTACAAATTCAAAAATATCCTTAGTGTAACATAATAAAAAATATGATAATCTAAGGAAGATGTGAATATTAAAAATATTTTTTTAAAATGTAGGTCAGGTTATAATTTTGTCGTGAAATTATGTTTGAAAGCTGTACGTGTTTTTATCACTGATTTTTATGACATCAAATTCGTTTATATAAATGAATCGTACACACTTTTACACGTTTCTCATTGACATAAACCAAATTGCATTGTGACAATGTACAATTCTTTTTATTTATTTTCAAATATGAATTTGCATATTTATATAAAATGGATAAATCAATTTTCTTGCACTATTTTGTGGAAACAGACATCTGTAAAGTATGTTTTTTGTTGTGCTCAAATATTTTTCTGTAATGAATTGACTTGTATATTTACCAGTATTAAAATCAAAATTCTTATAATTTTTTTACTCATATCTTCTAACATGAGTTTATTTGAAAACAATTTAGAGAGAAGAAAGAGGAAAGTCATAAGCTGAAAATTATAATTCAAAATTCATAAATGTTTAATTAAACATGTAGGTTGCGTTAATTAATAACGCACATTATTTATGCGGGAAAGTTGCTTATTATAATAATTCTATCAATTTACCATGAGTATTCCATTTACTTAAAATTGTTCTTTAAAATCCTATTTGGCCATTTATGAAAATTAGGATTTAACGTAATTCTCCAAATTCGAAAAGCACGATTATTATTTGAACATTTATTTTCCAAATTTTCTTTCTTTGTTTTACCCATTACCTGCAGTGATTTAATTTTATTTTACTTTATTTTCCATATTCTAGATAATGAAAATTCATTACATTATTAAACTTAAAATAATTGCATTTACTAAAACGATGACACGTTGTTTTTTTTTGTTCAACAGTCGAGCTGCAGACCATGGAATTTAAGTCTCGTCAGTGTGATTATTCTCGGGCTGTCCAACATGTTCTTGACATTTTTGCTACTGCAATGCGAAACGTGGACGTCCGTGAACGTACCACGGGACTTCGACAAAAAGCTTGCAACAGTTTCCTCGAAGGCCAAAGACAGTCGTATCGACGCGCAAAAAGTAGCCGACTACGTAGTAGAAGAAAATCCCGCCGACCAAAGACAATCTCAGCTGCAGGATTCCGGTCCAGCTGACATTCTTGACAATACCTTTTTAACGCTCGACATAAGATTAGGCCGATGGGACACGCGACGACTTTTTCGAAGTTTTGATTCCATCTTAGTTGGCAACAAATTTTCAACGAGCTCTCAATCTAGCAAGGTTTGTTTGGCAACTCAAAGTTCCGTTGAGAAGCTTTATTCATTGGTTCAGGTGATGCACCATTGGAGTGGACCCATGTCTGTGGCACTCTATGCTGCCGGGGATGAAGAGTTTGAGGCTCTACAGAAGTATCTTGTATATTTGAATTCGTGTTATCAAAATGAAATGGAACGTATTTCGTTTTCACTGATGATACCAAAGGGACGAGCACCGCGAAAACAACCGCAGATGTATTTGATAAGTCGAATGAATTGTGCCGAGCCAGAGTCAACACTCAACGAATTTACCAACAGCATATCGAACGAACAGGTGACCTGGCGAACGCGAAATGTCTATCCGCAAAATCACGTTCGTAATCTCGCCAGAAAGAACTGTCAGACTGATTATGTGTTTCTTACGGATGTGGACATTGTGCCAAGTTATAACATGAACAAAGCTTTGAACGAATTTTTCCTACACGACACTTGCGAGAAATGTGCCTATGTGATACCGACCTATGAATTGGATCTAAGAGTTCACTTTCCTGCGAATAAAACTGAGCTAGTACGTTTGGCGAAAAAGAATTTAGCTCGACCATTTCATCAAAAAGTCTTCATTCCTAATCAGTATGCTACAAATTTTACGAGGTAAGAACAGTTAAATGCGCTCTTAGGGGTTTTGACTGCCGACCATTTCAATGATTTTACCATTGGGTTAGACCATTTAAATTCTGAATGGCTAAGAAGATGAAGTGGCTTGTGAGAATACGCAGTGAGGGAGAGGATAAGCTTTGCTGATTTGTTGTAAGTTCGAGGGATTCATTTCATACGGGTGGGATTTGATTTTTTTGTTTTGTGGTCGGTGTATCGTGGTATTCCTAAGCTGTTTGTCTCCATACGAAAGTTTACGAAGAAAACTGTTTTGTGGGAATTATACTAAACTAACAATTAAAATGAAATGGTTTTAACGATTAGATAAACTAAAAACGTATAAAGAGAAACTAAAAAATGAATTGTAAATTGGATTACGTTAATGAATACATAAAATATGAATACGTAAAATGTTTAGTAAAAATTAAAATGATAAAATTTATAAAATTTACATATGGTTATTTAAATACAAGTTTTTTAGTTTAATGAATGAAAGTGCTAAAAATAGAAAAATAGATAAAAAATATCAAACTCATTACTGAATGTTAATTGAAAAATGAAATAATTTGCATATACGTGCCTGAGATGAACAACACCACAGATTCAAGATTAGTTAATCTTATTACGGATAGATTACAATATCATAGGGACTGCACGTGGACATGTTTGCCCCGAGCGTTGTATTCGCTTGACACAACTCTGGCAATCATCCTAGAACGTACTTAAATGCGCACCTATCATGGCTTCTCTATTAGCTATACTAAATTGTTCTGATGAACATTATTAGTAAAGATTAATTAGTTACTGTACTGCTTTATATTTTAAGCTAAAAGATAATTGAAAGTTAACATAATCTCGGCTGGAATTAGTTTATACTTTAAGTGAAACTTTTTATAAGTTTTAACAACATTTCAAATGTCTTACAGGATTGTATAATTGACGATGAAAGCAGATAGACAGTAAATTAATTTATAGATTTAAAGTAAAATCAAATAAAATCCAATTAAATGTAATTAAGATTTGTTTGAATTTTTTAATTTTTGATCAACGATTACTAAAATGTGTTATTATTTATTTATGACGATTAAATGTTAACTATTTAATGTAATAAATTGTTGTGAATTCTGAATTTATAGATGGATAGAAGACGTGACACCCGGACACAAAGGTTACGAAAACATGAAAGCGGGAAAAGTCTACGTCAGTCACGATGTAACGAACTTCGAATTTCTTTACGAACCATTTTACGTAGCCAAAGATACCGTTGTACCTCACGATGAGCGATTTATGGGCTACGGATATACACGAAATACTCAGGTAATAAATTTGCATTTAAGACATACCTTATAAAATTCCTAAAATTGCATATTTTACAATTCATCATTAATAATTAATTTTCACAAAATTTATACTGAAATAACGATGTTATCATATAATTTACATAAGACAAGATAAATTATTAAATACATTTATAATCAGAGTTTTATTATTAATGAAGTAATTTAACATAGTAAAAGGAATTTTTAACATTCTGTTAGCAAACTGACAACATTAAGCCAAATAAAAGTGAGGAATTAAAAAAAGTTTAGTTTCATTTCGCTCGAACCAAATCGAGAGAAGACAGGAAATTCAGCTCGGTTAATCCCTAGATGTATTCCGCAATCTAACATTATCTTTTCCTTTTCCAATCGAAGCAAAATAACATGATCGTATCATCTCTTAAGCAGACCTTCTAAGGCGTTGAATTGAAAAGCAAATTGCATTTCTCCGCGGGAATATGGCTATATGGTATTTTTTCTTTAACACACCAGTTTCGATGGGAATTATGATCGAAACTAAACTGCAAAGCTTTCGCATTAAAAAATGTCAAGCTTTTTTTACATACAATTAACTTAATAATACTTGATTATATGATGATAATAATATCATTTTAATATGTAATTAAAATGCAAACAGATACAGTGTATCACAATATTTTGTTATAGAATGCAATGCAATTAAATCTACTTTTAGATATAATAAATAGTTTAAAAAAGGAAAGTTATTTTCGGACGATTACACAAAGTAGCTTAAAATTATAACATTACAGATGTAGTTCAGCGGAACCTAATTTCAAATCTAATCTTTGATTTAATGTTATCATTGACGTTAAATCTGATGATAAAACTGATGTAAAATCTAATTTACTACAACATTATTACCAGGTTTTATGTTATCAAAATATAAATGATCTAAAAATAAATGAAATAAGAATTTCCTCCAATCATTTTTTGACATATATATATATATATATATATATATATATATATGGATCTATGACATTTGGGCTAAAATGACATTTTGGCTAACAATTAAAAGTATATCTATATTCATATTATATATAGATATATATGTAATGATTAGCCTAAATGCCATTTAGCCAAAATGTCACTGACCCATATATATATATTATTAACATATATTACATATGAATGTTTCATAATTTATATAACATTCGTCTTACATTAATATACGGATTATGAGTTTATCGATCATCATCTGAAATGCCTGTATAATACGATAATATTCTCAATTGCTTTTTCATTTATCTCATCATACTAAACTGACGGACAAAAAAAAAGGACAAAATAAGAGGAAAAATTGAAGTCAAGTATTACCGAAATAAGTTTGAAACACAGCATTATATTAAATTGTCGAAAGTTGTCTCGCAGTTGGACGATGAAAACCGTTTATTAAATGCAAACCGATACTTCTATTTACGTGGAGATGATTTGAAAATTGGAAGGCTGTTGGAAAGTGCATGAGATCGGAAAATTTATTATTTGGCTTTATTTCAATTTCTGCGGGTGGATATATATATTCGTCTTTGCAGCGTCATAATATGCGACAGGAAGAAAACCACGGAATGTCTCTCATACTTTACGGAATGTTTGGTAATTCCGTTATACAGGCATAGCTCATCTTGTTCCCGGGATGCATGCTTTCGTACATACCCAACGCGCTACAACAAGAAGCGGCATATCTCAATTCGCATTGTACGCCAAGAGACAATTGAAGCACGCGTGCTTCAATTTACACGTGGTTGTCGCGCATCTGCTGCACATCCCGCTCAGATGGAGCCTGATTATCCATGAAGATGGATTCACACGAATTATTCCGGGTATTCAATGGGATTCGCGACGACGAATAGATTTGCAAGGATTATTTGTCATAACGTCAACTAAACACGTCATACGCAACTAGGATGAAAAGTCGAGAACACACGCTTATATTATCTTTGTTTAATTTTTGTTTTTGGGTATAACATTTTTGTGCCTTGATGATGCAAATAATGCAATTTCAATTAAACAACGTTTATAGTTACAATCTCTAATTTTACTTTCTAAAATAAAGCAATTTTTTGTAAAATTAACTAAATTTTATATATAAATTGACCTTCATTTGGAATTTAATGCAAAGAAAGTGTTGCATGTATAATAAATTGCATTAGTATTAATATTGTTTGAATTACTGATGAATAGTTTCATGTAGCGAGCCACCCATATAGAAAATGCCAGCATTATAACAATTTCACAATCAAACCAATGTTGAAACAATGTCGACTGCCGACATTGGCTTATCAACGTTGGACCAACGTTGTATTCACTGTTACGCCAGCGTTAATACAGGATTGTTAGCCAACGTTAATAGCCAGTTTTTGTCCGACGTTGGACCGACGTTTTAGCCCAGTATTAACTGACTAAATTTCGTATAATTTAATTACTGGCTTGCCAGCGTTGAACCAAGGTTGTATTCACCGTTGCGCCAATGTTCATACAAGGTTTATATTTAATGTTAATACCCAATTTTCAACCGACATTGAACCGACGTTGTCGTCCAACGTTAATTGACTTAATTTTTTTATAATTAAATTACTGGTTTAACAGCGTTGGACCAAGATAATATTCATCGTCATGCCGATGTTAATACAAGATTGTTAGCCGATGTTAATCGCCAATTTTCAATTGGCATTTTAGCGACGTGGTCTCCTTAGATTAACTGACTAAAATTTGCATAAATACATTATGGCCCTACCAGCGTTGGACCAAGATTGTATTCACCCTTACGCTAATGTTGCTACAAGATTGATAGCCACCGTTAATAGCCAGTTCTTAACCAACATTGGACCAACGTTGTTGCCTAACATAAGCTGACCTGATTTTTCAAATTAAATTACTATGCAATATATTTCAAGTCGTAAAATATATACCCGATATAAAAAGAATTTTAAATAAAAAATATTTAATATCAGAAGTAAAACGATCAAATGATATTAAACATTCATTAGTTTGTTCTTAGCTAATACGAATCGATTTGTAAATAAAAAAAAGTGGCAAAACAGAGAAGAAAATGAAAAATATTGTACTGTACGAGCCAACTAACTGTATATGGAAGCGTGCCAATAATCTTGGAGGCGTATTTTGGAACATAAAGTTATGGCAATCACACTATTCGCATAATCGAGCTTATTCAACGCCCTGAGTTGAGTAAACTTAGTTTGCTGAAAATAGTATTATTACATATACAGATTATTACCAAATTTTCACATTTTTTAAAATAAAAATATATTTATATTTCTCTTCTTTATCACTAGTTCATTTTAAATATTATATTACAATTAAAATGTTTATTTCATTATATATTTTAAATCCTAAAATAAAGTCAAATATCAAAAATCTGCAGACATTTTTCAGGTTCTGTTTTATCTTTAGCTATTCCTTCATAATTTCACGTTAAAATGTTTTTATTTGTAGAGGATAATTCGAAGACTTCTTTTTTGTCTCAATTGGTGCACGAGACTTTTACCTGAGCTCCTCTTTGAGCAGTTTCTTTATTAAGGTGGTAACAATGAAAAAGCCGAAGAACAAACAAAACGAAAGTTTTTGCTCTTTGATTCGTACATCTACGACTTGTAAAGAAAAACTCTATCAAATTCACTTCGAGTCAAAGTTCCAAGTTTTCTTATCTGTTTGATTCTCTCCCCTCCTCTTTATTGTTTGTTTTAGTACATTGTCTTTGACGTTACTAAATTAGTAAAAATAATATTAAAAATATCATGGTTGTTTAAAAGAAAATATAAAACTAAAAACATGTACTTTCAAATTATGTGTATACATTTTACTTTTATTAAATTTTTTTTCAAGTTTATATTCAAACATAATTTTATATATCCATAGATATATACACGCAGAGCACAATTAATCTTAAAGTTTATATTTAAAATGGAATATTTTCAGTAGTACAAGGACAAATGCAAAATTTCGCGAAAAATTACTGAACTTTTTAATAAAATATTATTGAAAACTCATGACAAATTTGTGAAAAAAGTAATAATTTTTAATGTTATAGTTCAGTAATTTCTCGCAGAATTTTGCATTTATCCCTGTACTATTGAAAATTCAGTGAAATTTCAATTTTAAACGTAAATCTTTCGATTAAATGTGCTCTGCGTGTATTTTTTAAAATAAAATTGTCTGTTTGTTCAAAAATTGGTGCAATTACTGTCCTCTGCCGTACTCTCTAAATTTGAAAAAGTGAAAATTCACTTTTTTTGGGTGCATATTCACTTTTTTGAAAAGTTAGTTCTTGTTCACTGAAAAAGTGAATATTCACTTATTGAAAAAGTCAGAAATAACTTATTTAGAAAAAGTGAATTTTAACTTATTGAAAGAGTGACAAATTATTTATTATTAAAAATGTTCTTTTATTATATTATTCATATATTATAATTAAATTTTTTTTCTACTTTCTTTCATATTATATAATGAAAATCTTAGTGAAAAAATTCTATTTCTCCGAGAATCGAACTCAGGTCTCCAAGGTGATAGACCGATGTCTTCTCCACCATACCAGTCTATCACTTAAAATATGAAACTTAATTGAGAAATGTACTCCTAGCTTATGAAAAAGTAGTTTTCCAATTTTTGGAAAAGTGAATTTTCCTTCACTTACGAAAAAGTAAAATTTTTTACTTTTTTGGAAGTGAAAAATTTTTGCACTTATGAATAAGTGCAAATTTTTACTTTTTTGAAGTGAAAAAATGTTTCACTCAGCAAATAAGTGACTTTTTCACTCATTTAAATTTAGAGAGTACGGAAAAAAATATAAGTCAAAATATATGTCAAAATATATAACTTTTTGCCGCTAAAATATATTTGTGCATATATTCTACAAATATATTATTCTTTATATTTTTACAAATATATTTCAGAAATATATTTGAAAAATATATTAAATATATAACTTTTTGCCCAAAATATATGTGCGCATATTCACATATATTTTTGCATATATTTCGAAATATAATTTGTTCTGTTAGGGCTTATGATTTGAATGTGCACATTAATTAAATTTTAAGCAAAAATGTATGTTATGTAAATATTCATTACTCAGTTTAAATTTGTTGAAATCAACCAATGTTCAGATTTTTTTGCATATCAGCTTTAAAATTCATTTTGATTAAGCTAATTTAAAAAATAAATAACGTTTGTGGATTTTACTGAACAATTTCTGAATATCAAAAGGTCTTTAGCAATGTTTTATTAATTACAAAACGTGATTTCACACATGAAAAGCCATTTAACTACATTAAATTACGCAATTCAGAACAAATATACGTTAATGACGTTTTTGTCACATGGTGCCGAAGGTATACAGATTTTAGAATCAGTACGTTTTTTAGAAACTGCATTTTCGGCTTCCTTCCTTGTGGGAACTTAACGACATTCTCTTCGCGATTACATCCCTCGGTTTCACCGCGGGTGTAAAATTCGCTCAGGAAAAAGAATATTTATTTTATCTCCCCTGATACAAAATATACTATTTTATTGCACGCATCAAAGAACGAATTATGTTTTCATATTATTATTCTATAATGTCTGAATTTGACTGGTTTAAGATTGCAACATGTTAAGGTGATTGCTCAAGTGCCCTTGTTTACATAAAACCAGTTCGGTTACGGTGCCGAAAAAAAGAGTTTGTTTATTAACAAAATTGATTCAGCAATTCCTAAGGAATAGAAGAATTGCTGGATAAATTTAAAGTAAAGTTGGTAATAAACCAACTTTATTTCTGGACATCGCAACGGAACTGATTTTATGTAAACAAAGGGCACTTGAGCAATCACTTTAAGTTCACCTACTTGAAAGTCTCTGTCAACTTATGTTCGATTTAATACTTGATAATCTTTTATGACAATGACAGTTTATATTTAACTAATCAAAAATTTACAAACAAACAAAAATTCTGAAAAACAAATACAAAATATTAGTCAAGTGAACCAAAACTTGAGTTCGATTTTATATAATCGATCAAATGTATTAATCAAGTTTTAATAAAGTTTTTTGTCCGAACATGAGTTGATAGTAATTATCTAGTAGATTCAACCTATCCTGTCAACCTAATATTGCTATTAGTGTTCTGTATCTTGAAGAAGTCTCAGTACTTTTACTTTTAAAACTTCACTTGACAGCATTCAGTAAACAAATTAGGAAAGCAATATTGTTCTTGGATTTCAATTCAAACTTTTTCAACAAGTTGAACTTCGTTTGCATTCGTCATCGATATTATTTGTATTTATTTGAATTATCCATTTGACTTCTACAGTTACATTATATTAATTATGAGTTATTTCAATTTCATTCAATTTCATACAAAAATGAAATACCTTAATCAAGTTCCCTAATTCTCTAACCTTATAGATAAAATAGACTTATTTGAAGGACACGTCCCAGTGAAAAATGGTCAAAACCAATGCAAAAATGAAAAAAAAAAAAAAATTATAAAGATCCCAGTTACGATCCAGGTGTGGCTGATTATAGTGTATAGTGTTTAAAAAGAATGTAAAGAAATATTTATGAGAAAAAATACAAGTCTAGAATTGTATTTTTGCATATACATTGAAATGAATATTAGTTTTAAATTTTTCAAATTTAAAACTAATTACTGTCATTCTTAATGGATTTTGCTCTAGTTATGTTTAAAATTTTCGGAATAATACAAAGAACAAATTGTAAAGACAGACTTCTTATATTTATCGACAAAAACAGTTATTCTAAATTTAAGTGAAAAATGTTCCGATTTTTACTTCATTTTAAGCTCTCGACTTTGTTTTATTGATAAATACAAAAACATCGGCAGATTCTTTATTTTTTTCTTGAACATTTTAAACATAATTGGAACAAAATTTTTTTTTATTCATGATCTTCATTATATTCACTAAAAGAAACGTGATACAAAAAGAATGATAAATTTATTATAATATATTTTTATTAGGACGTCTCCTTAGAATGTAATATGTAATCCTCACTAATATATAAAACTCAAAATATGTTTGATTGTGTGTCAATCCCGTAAAATTTACTGAACCGATTTTAAATTAATTTTGAGAGGTTCATAGGGTTTCGCCGTATGAACCAGCGGTTCAGCTAGTATAGTAATATAAATTTTTATCTATTTTAATAATTTATAGGTCATTAATAAATCAAGTTATAATTATAACATTTAAAAATATAAATAAAAAAATTTGTAGAGAGGAGTAAAATGAAAATAAATTTATTTTTATTTCAGGTTTATGAGATGTACGTGGCTGGTTATCGGTTTAAGGTACTTTCGCCAGTGTTCACAGTTCATTGGGGACTTCAAAGTCGAAAGAATCGACCTGCGTGGCGTGAACGTCAAAATAGTGCCAATCAAAAACACTTTGAGATATTCAAGAAGGAAGTTTTTGCTCGTCATTCGCGAGATGTACATAAAACAGTCGACCATTTTAAGTGACGACAGCGAGCTCATCTCAATTCAAAGCAATTGTTTTAATAACGGCAACAACAAACATCATCGTTATCAAGTAGATCGTGAAACGTGATATACGAAAGTCGGGAGTGTTTTCTTTTTGTACACTGACACTTTGTAATCAGCTTTGATGTGAACGACGACGACCCTTTTCAGTTTCTTTTACGACTTCAGTTTAGTTCGAAACGACGAGTTTGTGCCTAACAATCACACGAGAATTTTTGCTCTAACTTTTCTCTGTCTCTCCTTCTTAATTTGTGGAAAAACTATTTTGATAATACGAGAATTTTCATCTGCGGTTTTTGCATTGTGCTATATTTTTCGAACATATTTCAAATAATTATGAGAAAAAAAAAGAAAAAACGAAGCTATCGCGTCCGTTGAATTTGTGAGTCATTATCGTAGATACTAATTCAATTTTGTATGATTAATAGAATTGTAAATAAAGTCTTATAAAAGATGTTGTTCATGCTTATTTGTCACCTTTCTCCAAAGATACACCTTTTATAATAACAGTGTTTCATAAATATTGTATTGTGCAAAATTTCATTTATTTTAATAATTTAAAATATTGTCATTTAAGATGATATTATATTCTATATATTAAATAAAGTAAACATTTATGATAAATTTCAAATTTTAATCGTATTATTTTATTATTCATCCAGAGAATTAGACATATATAAAAAATGATATATATTTAAATAATAAACTATATTTAACATGTTAACTAATAATTAATAAGTTAATTAATAAGTAACATGAATGTTGACTTACTCAAACAATTTGCAACTGTAATTTCAGTCTCTCTTAAATAATATAATAATTTATATTGTTATATATATTTTCATTATATAACAAGTATATTTGTATTAGACAACTACTTTTCATTTAATAGTGAATTTCATTGACAACTTTGAATTGAAACAAATTTCGATGCAGTTAAATGATGTTGAAATAAATTTGTGTTAATTCATAATACACGAGGTCGCTTAACAAATATGTAAAATTGTTGAAAGAGTTGAGACGAAAACTCTTGACGTTGTTCAAAACTTTTCCGCAAAATTTACATTCACAGGGAAATGCAATGAAAAGTTGGTAGCGTTCTGTGCAATTTGGAACTTTTCATTCAAACTTTACACGGCTACTGACACACGATGCGTTGCTCGACATGAAAGAAGTACACAACATATAGAAGTACCAAAATTTCTGCTGATCGATTTTTTAAGTAAGTCAAAGTATGATCCTCCAAAATTTATAATAAAATGTAAAAAATTAACGGTAAGAATTGCGCAGAAATTGAGCTCTCAGAAAAAGAAAATTATTCATATAAAAGAAAAAATCCAATCACGAAACATTAAAAATAAAAAAATTCGTTTCACTTTAACAAAAACTATAATAGAGTCAAAAAAAAAAAAGAATTTAAAAACTACTAAATTAGAATGATAATTCTAATCATTGCAGCGTTTTAAACTTTAAATTATAGCTTACGCAAATTTTACGTTTTTTCGAAAAATTCATTTTGGCTTGTAAGGAGAGAGTATTTTTAACAATTATTAGATGATTAACGAATATTTTTTTATTTTCATAATTGTATGGGCTCATCTAAAAGCATGTAATTCTGTGGCTGTCATTAATAATAATAATTTTATACTATACACAGTCCCCAAATAGAAATAATAAATAAAAAATAAATATATTCTATTTTTTGTTCGTATTTGTTTTTTTCTGTATCAAATTAATATTACTATTAATTTATTACTTGTTACAATTGTAAATTATATTTTTTTAAATTTTCTGATGAGAATTGAACTTCGGTCCTTCAGGTTACTAGTCTCGTACTTTACCACTGGTCTACGGTGCCTTCGAACTTATTCTATCTAAAACATGAATACATGCTGAAGGTTTGCTCTAGGCCAGAGCCAGTACTGAGCCAGTACTGGGCCTGTGGTTGAAATTAAATAGTTTTGATAATGACGTA
>JABFPJ010003068.1:0-17254 GCA_022817425.1 Gryon sp. ZL-2020 | reverse complement strand
TCCTTTTTCTTATTTTTGGCAGGCGCCTTTTTTGTTATTATTATACAATTAATAAATTGAGTTTCATGTAAAAGACTGAAGTGAGTCGATTGAGTCTTTTTCCTTCTCGGACACCCAAATTCCAACATACCTTAATAAAATGGAAGGTTAAAAATAATTTAAAATGATTTTTTACATTCAATTTATCAAAAAATATACCTTAATTCAAACTTTATCAATTTTAGGAGTGTCACGATAGTTCTTTAAATAGAACCCAATTTTTTTCTAGGTCTTTGAGGTCCCCTAAACAAGTACATTTAAAAAAGTGTGCTCCTAATTTGAAAAAAAAACAATGTTTTCTACCTTTAACAGGCAGTTAATTCTGGATTTGCTCATATGTATTAATGGATTTTTTACTTAGTTTGAAACTAACAGATTAAAAATAGTCTAACAATTAAAGAAGCACATTGTTAAAGGGAACAAAAGCGTAATAACGTGCATAATTTGAAAGCATTATGCATGCATTTTTAAGCCAAAGGAAAATTTAATGTTTAAAATGATGAAATGACGTGAATTTTGTTTTATAAAGACAGGATAAAAAATTAGGGGAAAAAGTTAGGATGACTAAGTGAATTGGAAAGGTATAATTATCAAGTCAACAATGTGACGATTCGTTTGATTCTCTTGATGATAAAATGAGATGAAGAGTTTAATGATCGAGTTTACAAGACATTCGTAGAATGAACAGCATTTGGAAACGAAGAAGCCAACTGACGTAAATGTCACCACGACATAACAGTCAAAGTAACAAAAGCAAGCACAATCTAAGAATCTCTGTAAAAATAAAAGTGTCGTAATCATGATAATTAGAAAAAACCAAAAGTTATTACGTTGAGTTATATAACAAAGTATCTTGAAAGTGTATTTTCAATTACATATTTTAATTATATATTTTATTTTACGTTTATATAACATATTTCTGATAAAAATAAAAAACAGTACAAATTACATAAAAAAAACATATGATACAATCTTTCTTCAATTTCCAGAAATGCATCAATTTATTCATTATTTGATTTGCTTGTATAATATAAACAAATTCATTTTATAAATATGAAAACAACTGTATTTTATATTTATATCCTTTTTCTATCTTATTTTATATAAATAATTTCAAGACACTTATTTTTTAAAAAAATTATCAAAATGATGTGTAAATGTGTAATTATAAAGATGAAACTAAGATGAAATAATTTGTTTTTTATAGTATGAATGAACACTTCATACCTAAGCAGTTGTCAAGTGGTACTGCAAATAAATAACAGAAATTGTTGAGATCTCGGAATATTGTCGAGTTATAAAGTTTTTTCTTTGTGTGCACAAATACTAGTACGATACGTAGACAGTATGGAATATTACACTGAGGAAAACAATCCAAATGTATAGCATTCTTTTTAATCTTTATTTCATAATTCATTCTTTTAATAATTATTATTTGTTTATGGTCACCTTTGAATATGCGATCAATATTTAAAATGATAAACTTATGCTGAATATTAATTATAGCGATTTGCTTATCATAAATATAATTAAAAGAATAGTTTAATAATAATATATTCTTTACTTTATTATATTATATTTATGTGAAAAAAAATTTATTCGTAAATAACTTTTTGTATTTTTTTAACATTTATAACAAAATTTACACGTCAATAAAATTAGCACCCCCCACTTCAATAAAATCTAATAATTTTTGGCTCAGAATTTAGTTTTAATTAAAGACTAATTAATGCCAAAGAAAAAAATGTGTACCCATTGCCGTTACTCCGAAATTTGATTTCGTAAAATTAAGAACGTAAAATTTACTTTTAATTTAAAATTATGTATTAAAATATTTAATATATTATTTTTTTTATTATTTTTATTTTTTATTATTTTTATTTTTTATTATTTTTATTTAATATATAAAAATATATATATTTTAAATATTTATTTAATTTAAAATAATGTATTTAAAAAATGCAACATTATTTACTTAACGAAAAATAAATCCACCAACATTTACTGATCATATTATAAGATAAAATAGCATGGCAACACAAGCCAACCCCTTTCAGTTTGTAATTTCATTCGCAACGAAATGACATATTATTGATTTTGCTTGTCAATTCAAAGTGAAGTTGATTATTCTTTATCGGCAAATATTAATTATAATCAAGCAATACGCGAACAGAAATTTGACAGGTTATTAAAATTGTAATCACACATAAAGAAACAAATTGGTTTCATTTTATAATGTATCAACGTATTTGTTCTTTTTTTGCGTTGTTTTCTGCTTTTAATTGGACTGCTTTTATTTCAGCTTAAATTAATACACATTTTCATCAATACAATAAATATTTAATAAAGCGCGCTTTGCGATATCAAATTCAGTGATTGTTAAGTCAAACGAGAGAAGAAATTACTTTTGCAATCAGACTGTGAATGAATGAAGATTGTTTTTCGCAGTGACAATAAAATAAAAGGTCGGACGTTAATGTCAAGTAGATCTTACAGCGTACTGGACGCCAAATTGGTGTCCTCGTGTTTGAGCTGCCCGTCGAGGGCAAGCCCCCACTTGTCTTTGTTGTTGGCCAGAAGCGGTGTCAGGGTAAATACTTTGCTCAGCGTGAAACCTGGACCGACCCGACATCCCTTCCTGATTAGAACACCAGGTCCAATTATAAGACCAAACCCACAATAGCCAAACATATTTTCCATAAATGATATTAAATAAATATATGTATGTTTTTATCGTCCAAGGATATGATTAAGAAATTCTACAGAATGTATAGGTATTTTTTAGAATGTTTAAAATCAAGCTGTAAAATGTGAAATACATATTTATGAATATATCAATGTCCAATCAATTCGTATATACAATCATTGACGGAAATAAAGTCCGAATGGAGAAATATTATGAAAAGATCAAAAAGCAAATGAAGTGTTGCAAAATTGTATGATTTTCACAGTAAATAAAATTAAGGTAGAAGGAAGTGAAAAAATCGACAACAAATCCAAGGAAAAAAGATAATATTGATTTTTATAGCAGTATGACATGTTTTTTTTATTTTTTTTTATTTTTACAGAAGGGTAAAAGTTTATTTTTCCTGTGATTGAGGAAGTTGAATATTACATCACATGGAAGATTAAAAAACAGATGCAATTCTTGATGTCATCAAAATTTAATCATTGATTTTTTTTTAATTAATTAATGTCATTTTATAAAATGCCTAGACATTCCAGAGAAAACTTGTATTATATACTTGGACAGTAACATTTATATTTTCGATAAATATATGTGACAAAAATTCTAATCTACATACTTTTCTACAGTTTTATATGATTTGTAGATATATATAAATATATTTCAAAAAATATATAATTTTTCATCAATAATATAAAATAAATAAACAAAGCATATTGTTTTAATAATACACTTAAAGAAATGTGTCAAATCATATATCCTGAAAGTTAAGTAAACCTAAACATAAACCGTGAAAGAATATAAATGATATGTTTAGATATACATATATATATATTATTAATTATATATTCACACATATCATTACGATGAACTTTTATATGAACCTGTAATATATACAATATTCTAATATATTACACACATTTTTGTAATTGTATGTTATTGGTGTTGAATATGAAACAAACGGTACAAGAACCCTCAAACGAATCATTACATTCACTTTTGGCTCTAAACCAAAAATCAGGATTAAATTACTGTTTAAACAAACCAAAGGATCAAACAAAATACATATATCAAAGGGAGGTTGAAGGATGTGAAACATGTGCGGTGTTAAATTAAAACAAATTAATTGCAAAGAAAGTACCAACACCATTACCGAAAAAAGTCAAAATTAGACAAACATAGAATAATAATTGTTATAATAATAATAATAATAGTAATAATAATATTAATGATAATAATAATAATTATAATAAATGTAAAATCAAAGTTACGGAAATCAGGAAACGAAGGGTAGGATAGTGTTAAATTCCTCCGTAGAAATTGTAAAGCCATAAAGACAAATCCAGGTCAACTCTTTGAGCCTTCCAAAGCGCTTTTTTCCAACAAAAGGGTTAAACGTTTGTCCTTGAAACGTATATAGAAAATATTTGCACGCAGATTGCAATTCATGAAAATATAACGAATGCAGAATTAGTTGAATAAATGATCAGCAAACAAAATGCTTTTTCGTTTGAATAATTAATTTGATACGTGAGTCTGTGAGCGTGACACCTGTTGAATCCGTCACAATGCTTATTACACGAATTCAATGATTAAGTGTGTAAACAAACAAAAGGAACGATAATGCTTAGTGAAATATAACCAGTTGTGAATGATTCATGAGAAATGCCTATCACGATGGAATAAATAAGAAATAATCAATAGTTTGTAATTGACAACCAATTATCAATGAAGCTGGATGAATTGTCATTTATCAGTTTTATACGAACGTTTTGTTACTGAGCGTTTAACGTTAGTCGTAATCGTATCGTTATTTTGTCATGCTTATATATTCATAATTAATAGACTGACTAAGTAATTATTAATGAGTTGAATCAAATGTACAATAAACTGCTATTAAGTAATACAAATTGTATGAACTATTAATTTTAATAAACTATTAATCAGTCACTTTGTACAATCGATTATTCTCTGTAATTAATCTCATTATAAATCGAGTTTAAAGCTTTTCATCAAATGTCAAGTGATGTTACTATTCATAATTAATAATATGCAATTCACTTCGTTTAGTCATTCATCTTCAATAAATATTGTGCTCATCTCTGGGTTAAAACTTTTATCATACATATTCATTTAATCTTCCATTTAAAAGTATAACTAATTCAACTAATTAATTATTAATGATTAGATATATCGTGACAAGTTTTTTGAATACAATAATAAAATAATGATTGCATTTCATTTATATCATTACTCATCCTGCAGATTATTCTGAAAATAGTTAATTAATCACTAATCGTTTGACTAGCAATGTTTAGGCACTTGTAACGAAAGACAACAATACACAAAGTGAGACAAAAACGTTTAACCCGAATTGTGAAAAAGTCACCCGAAAAAGCACACGTGCTCTTTGTTGGAGCACTCACATGGTACTCGATGCGAGGTTGGTGTCCTCGTGCTTCAATTGGCCGTCTAGCGCCAGACCTCGCTTGTCCTTGTTGTCGGCAAGCGTTGGCCTTAGGAAAAAGACCTTGCTTGTGGTGAATCCTGGGGCCACCCCTATACTGCCAGTGCAATCATCTTATTCTCCATTCGCTCTGCCAAAATTTCATTGCGACAAAGAGACGCGCTCTTTAAACATATAAAACGCGCTCCAATGTAATCGTTCATCTTTACGACTAGATAAAGAGCCGAACTACATTTTTCTCTTTGTCCTTGCTAACTTTTTTTTGCATGTTTTCTTCTCCAAATGCCTTTACTTGTATCGTTATTTTGATATTAATCAGAAATTTAAAATATAGTATTTTAAATTTCACAAATTGAAAACACTATTTTACTTTGACGGATTTTGTGAATATAGTAAATACATATATATGTATACGTGTATTTCAGACATATAGATATATATGAATTCACTTAGTTTGAATTTTGGTATCGCCAAAAGAAAGATACTCACTCGCTCTCTGTCTCGGCGACGATGCATTTGTACTTGGCAGTAGAGAACAAACAAATGTCCGCAAACTGCCTGATTGCAACTTTGATTTTTTTCACCGTTCGGTTGCTATTATTTGCTATATGCACATTCACCGCGATGTTCTCGCCATGATGATAAAGTTCCTTATCCAATGACGCTTCCAGGTACAATTTGTTTCGGGACATGATGAAATCTTTACTAACTTCAACCGATGGCTGCTCTCCCTGCTTCGATGGCGCGTACATTATCTTCCGAATGGCCAGTTTTACGGAATTTCTGAAACAAAATATATTAAAAAAATACTATTATTGAAAGGAATAAAAAATTGTTGTTAATAATTGTAATTATATTGTTATTATGTCGTTAGAAATAAAATGTTTTTAATTTAAAAATATTAGATTTTCTTAAACAGTAAAAATAATTTCGGTTTTACTGTTTTATTTATTATAGTATATAAAACATGCAATTAACAAAATTTTTCTCATTATTAAAAATATAATAACGAGATATTTTTTTAATATTATAAAAGCTGATTCAGATGTTGCTAATATTATATTTGAATTCGTAATATTGAAATATCTGAAATCATATGAAACATTGTTGAAATAGTTGTCGCAATTTTACGAAGCTCGTTATTTCGATGGATATCATTTGTTTAGATATATATACACTTTTCCCTAACCTTAGGTGTTACACTTATTTTTAATTCAGATCAAACGCAACATTGTAACTTGTGTTTCCCATTTTTGCATTTTTGAACTTCTGGTTTCCCGTTTTCTTAAGGTAAAAATAGGCACTTTCTATTTTAAACAAATATAAAAAATTTTTTAAGTTAATAGCTTATATCATCATATAGGGCTGTCATACTCACAAATAATCACAAAATAAATATAAATTTTTATCGCAGTTATATAATAAACAAATGTACAACGTAGTCGCTGACAAACTTACGTTCTTAGAATTTAAATGTAATATTTAGTTTTTTTTTTAATTAGTTTTTTATATAAGTATAATGACACTTCAGTAATTTTTAAAGATAAATTAATTATTAATTTTCGTTATTTTATTGTGTATTTATTTTTTATTTAAAGTAATAATGAGTGATATCTTGTCTAACGTATTAAATAACGTGCAAAATAAATTTGTATATTTCAACAGGCGTGCTTGTAATGAAGATAAAAAAACATTGAAATTTACATGTGTTAAATTGCTATTTGATACATAAACCAATACATGCAGAATTCCTGCTGCCATTTAGTTATTTATACATTCTTACTAGAAGTTCGTCATCGAAGTAAAAATAATTGTATTTAATAACGTGCGATACTTTTTTACTTATACGAATTCTTTTTTCACTTAACCGCAATACTTTAATTAAAATTGTTGAACTGTTAATTTCTCAGCTTATATATTAACAGAAAAAGTAAATTACAAATAAAAAACATTAAAATAAAAAGTTATTGTTTATAATTTAACAATAAAACATTGTTTTTAATTAGTTTTAGTTATGTTTAACACATCATTTGTATCATTGTTTTAAATAAAAGAAAAACATGTATTTCATTGAACGTATTACTACTTTTGTAAAAGATGTTCACAAAATATTAGTACATTTTTATTTATTGATCGGTGATTTGCAGAACTTTATATTTCACCCTATGAATTATATAATCTAATAAAATCATAAATTTTTGCTATCAATATTGCGTACTTCAACTAACTTTGTTCATGCGTTAATAATGTAATTAGTTTGAAATAGTAATAGTATACGTTATTCTCGGTTGCAAACGCGCTACTTGAAACATTTAAAATTTGAATTGCACAGTAAATTAAATTTTTAGCGTAATGATTGATTGACCTACTTTGACGCTGATTATTTTATGTCTTCACTTAGATAACACAATTATTATTGTTATCAGTTAAATTAAGATTTTACCTCTCTCTTTAGACGTTGCAACACCTTCAATTGCACTTGTTCTGTTTTATCATTCAATCGCCATGATTTTATTTAATTTGAAAATTAAACAAGCATAATTAAACAAACTTATAAGCTTTACAAAATGTATGTTCTTGCAGCATTGTTCGTTTTATTTAACAATTACAATAATTATAAAGTTTAAAATGAAATTTTAAACTTTTTTTCGTTTGATTATTCGACAAATAAACCAACGTTATTTCTCAAATACATTATATTCATAATCCTTTTTCACAACTTATTCAATTTTTGAAAAATGATTTTATCAAATAATTATCTTATTGATTTATTTTAATCTTTTTTCTGCTAACAAAAAGCCTATTTCAATTCATGCGTTCGAATACACTTTTTACTAATGCCATAATATTAATACAGATCAACTTTTGAATGGAGTATAAAAATGTACTAATTTAATGAACTAAAGTAATTGAGTAAAGTCCGTTTATTCATATAAATCGAAGTTAGTTATTCAACTAATATTTAACACATTTCAACAAATGAAATATATCTAGCAATTCTTTTAAAACAGTGAAATAGCTGGATAGATTTTATTTTATGAAACAATATTAAATGTTTACTCAGTTCGGTTTAATATAACCGAATGCATTTAAGCAATCGCTTTAATGGCTATAACATATTTTATAAAAGTAACTTCATAGTATACACGATAAATAGAGTACTAAAAAACATTACTGTATCGTTCGTGAATCTAAGGATAACTCTACATTAATGTGAAAAATAATAATTATAAGATAATATACAAAATAAGTATGTTTTAGTAAAAAATTGTATGTTACATTATGGTTTTTATTATAATACTTTTTACATAGTATACAAGTATTAATTTTTCACATTAAAATATAATAATTTTCTACATAAATGTCGAGTTGTTCTCAGATTCATAAATGGCATAGTAATTTGTATTATTCAGTTATATTTAATATAAAATATAACTGAAAAGTAAAAAGTACGTTTGTAATATATAGTAACTGAATGCATCGATCATACCGTTTGTGTGGTAAATCGCCGCGATTTTCTCCCACAAAGACGGTGAGTTCGTAATCGACTCCACATGGTTTACCAGTGTCACCTGGAGCTGGTTGTAGCGTCACTGAAGCTGGACAATGCGGTGGTAATTCGAAGTAAAATGGATAAGCGTTACTACCGAGTTTCCGCAGCAATCTTTCTTGCAGTCGTGTGAGCTCTCGTTGAGGTTGAACACTTGGGTAAATTTGTTCGATCGCCAGGTACAAGTCTTTACGGAAGGTCAAGCCCAATACATCCAAGTCCTCACGACCGTACTTGAACGCAGCTAATACATGTCCAAACACCTTTTGATCCTTCACAAAATCCGGATCGATTAGCACCACACCATCTAGAAAATACAATTCAATTCACAATTCAATTAGTTTAAATTGCTACCGTTTATTTATACATTTTGTTTCATAAAAGTCATTTAAGTTATTGCAGTTAAAGATAAACATTACTCTGTTTGATACATTTCAAATTATTTCTATTATCACAGCATGTACCAGATTCGTCTATGAAGATTACAATAACAACATAATGCAATCTTATTCTGTAATCGCAGTATACTATTTATGAATATATATTCAGCATAAATGTTACACATATAAAATGTACCTGCATAAAACACTAATAGTTTTCGTCTTTTAACTTCAAATTTCATTTTTACCTTAAGACTTTATTTCATCGTTCTACTTGAAAAAGGCAATACAATCAATTATTATGCTAAATCATTATTTTAATACGTATCATACAAATTTAATTAAAACTCCACTTTGATAAAAAAAACTGACATTTAAACATATTAAAATTTTTATAAACAATGCAGTTTAATATTTTTCTTTTTAAGCATTATTTCAATACCTTTTTTTATTACTTAGTTATAAAAATGAGTTTTATGAAACAAAAGATGTAATTATAAATGATAAACTTTCGATGTTTATTATGAAATATTTATTTAAAACGAAGAAGCAATAATGACATGTATGTCCCATTGACATCAAGTTGCAATTGAAGTCGATCAAGTTGTTATTGCTTGTTATTCAACTGACCAATAGGATCGACGTGTGTGATGTGATCCACAAAGTCCCTCTTGCCAATATATACAGTAATTTTCCCGTTGAGAGTAGATTTTTTGTAGACGCGGGTTGTCGGCCGAATATTGGCATTGTTCACGGTATCCATCACGGAGACTCGAGGATTCTACTTTTTTGACTCTAGCACATCGGTTGTTCTTGTTATTCGATATCACCGGAGTGGAGAACTGACCTAGAATTAAGAATAAACGATCATCATAATTAGATTTCTTGATTCATTATAATTTTAAGATTCAGCTGCAATACTTATTATCGGAAAATTATTATCTAAATTTCAGATATTCACTTCAAATTAATCATCTAAATTAACCAAAAGTAAATTTCAAATTTAAACGTTGCTATATATTAAGTGAAATTACGCCAAATACTTTGTTATTGGCATCTAAGATCTATTGATGTAACAAAAATGTTCATTTACTTTTACTTAATAAAGGTAATGTTTGTATTCCAGTGGTGATTCCACGTCGCTACTGTGTTTTGAAATTAAATTCTTTAAGTCATTTTACAGTGCTATTCAATGAGTATTAGAGTTAGAACAGTCAAGACATTGATTGATGAAGTTTCGTTTTAAATAAATAAGACACTAGAAATGTGTAATCGAAACAAATATAACTGTATTTAAAAAGAAAAGATCAAATGTTTATCAAGTAACAGTTAACTTTGTTAAATTGAAAAAACGATAACACAGTTTATACATTTATTCTTCAACTAAAATGTATTTATTGTCTGACATAAGAAATGTTATTATAAATTCAGTACTTCATTTAATACTTTTCCAAGCAATAAAATGATGATATACAAATTTGTTAAATTACATAACATGCTTTTTAGATATATTTCGAAAATACAATTGCCACAATAAAAATAATATTAGCGATAAGAGATGAATTTAATGCTACTTTATTGTATGTGTATTTATAAGTTTAGATACTTATATTTAACTTCAAGCAAATAAAATACAAAGAATAAAAATACATTTCAAAAGATGGATCAGTTTTTTAAAATATAAAAACTGATATATAAAAAGTGTTCGCGTAAGTGGAAAAAAGTAGCTTTTTCACGACTTTAAATAGCAAAATTTAGCTTTAATGATAGTCCTTAATTAAAGGGAAATAAGCAAATAATATTTATACAATTTTTATTATATAAAATGTATAAAAAGTATAATAAAAAATCAAATAAATATAACATGTGCATGCAAATATAAAATTTGATTCATAATATATATACTACAAGTTTGTAACAATAAAAACATTTTCCACATAATTGTAAAAACCTAAAATGTTGAGAAATAACATGTACAATGTAAAATTGTATACACTTAACTGTCAATTAAAGGTACAAAGTATTTACAATTCTTTTTTTGTTTGATTTTTTAGAATTCTATAATAAAGAAATTTGTACAACATTGCACAATTACATTACATCAGCTTTAAAACTTCATTTCATTGCAAGTACACTCAAGTATACTTTCAATGAAATGAAATTTTCAATCAAGTTAATTCCCACGATTGATTAAATTGGCAACACAAAAAGAACTTTGCATCTAATGCAAGTTACAAACTCAACCCATCCTTAACAGGAAACTACTCTCCGACCATAATCACGTAGAACCCTATAATCAATCGACCAATTGATATTCTGTAAATTATCCAACTAACTCATACACTCAAAACTGCACGTTCAAAACTTTTGCCAAATTGAAGTCAGAAAACCGTCCGATAACTATATTGTCCAACTTGTAAACTCGTTAGAAATGTATGTACGAAATTCCCAGCCAAAACTAAGAAGACATTTTAAGTGTCGAGTTTCCGACAAGAAAAACAAACGAAAAAAAGAGAGAAAGAAACAGAGAAAAATATAAACATCTATGGAGGGCCATCGGATCAATGCTTCACACGGTTCTTGTCGAATGCAAAATTTTGGAGCTAAATCTGGCTGCGGCACACTTGACATTGGGGTTCGGCTTGATTGCGGCGCGTGCGAGCACACGCAATTAGAGGAAACTTCGTGTGTGAGTCTAAAAAAAGCCTGTCATAAGCGCAAATTTAGACCATTGTGTATGTACAGATCACGAGCGACAACGCACGTTTATATTGGCCGTGCTTTTCAATTGAGTTCGATAACACGCGCCTGGCTAATAAATAATTACACGTACGCACCAATGTATGTTGATTAATAAACTTCGCACGGAATTCCAACGTGCTCCGATTTTTACGCTATTAATTTCGTACACATACATATATAAAAGTATACATATATATATATATATATACAGATAAAGGGGATTTCCCTTTGTGCGAATTTTTGTTATAAGAAAAGAAGACTTAGCGCATAAACAAAAGCAAAAGGGATGCGAGTAACAAAAAAAAAAAAAAAATAATAAATAAAAAGATACAAGCTAAGTGAAAGCGAACATGGCAATGATGACGAATCGACGAGGAACGACGTGACATAATTTTATTAATCAAAGCGATGAGTATCGAAACTCAAAGAAATTCCCGCAGCGGATGTCGCTTCGAATTTCATTATCAATGTATGCGTGTGTATATGTATATGCTTTGCATTTTTTCCATAATTGCGGATGTACATTTATATGTATGTTTATTTTATGTAAACAAGAAGTTTTGATTTATTTAAATATAAATTAAAAGATATACGTAATATATTGATATTTATAATACATTTTAGTACATTTCTAATATATTGTAATATATTATAAATATTAAAATTTATAATATAAATATATATTACATTATTATATACACATAAATAATATAACATACACAATATTAATACCTAACATCGTTTATAATAAACTTAATCGGTTATGTATGTACAGTACTTCTACACACATGTACAAAAAAACAAATGTGTATATAACATATACGTATATAGTTATCCACACATATATGCACATTTGTGTAAAGCATGTTTAAAAAAATCAAAATGCAAAATCTTTTCCTTGAAGATACAAAGTGACTTAACAGTGTTGTCAATTAATAAGACTATTAATGAATCGAATTGGTCATTCACACGAATATATTATTATGTTTATAAGTACACACATATACACATATATGTATGAAAACACAGTCGTGACGCATACATGTACACGGACGATTACACTGAAGTGCGTGCAAATTGAGGTTTTGATGGTTGGGCCGATTTTGGAAATGAGTTTACCTGTTGGAGGTCTCTTGGTTTTTTGGTGGGCTCTAGACTGCCCACGCCCTTTGCGCGATCTTGTGAGAGAGAAGCAAGAAGCCAGGAGAGGGAATCGTGATTACACACACGCGAATCGCTTGTCTTTCCCCAGGGCCCCAGGAACGTGTGTACACGCCGAGGAAACACGCTCGACGCGGACGCGCGCGTGACGCACTTTTTGCGTCAATCGCGCTTGCACTTTTAATTTAACAATTGCAAATTACAAACAAGAACCAAGGAGCGAAGAAGTTGCTCGTACAACTAATCGACCATCCACACCGAGTGTTCGTACGATGTGTTGTTGTTCCGCGGAATGATTCGAGGCACATCGATAACCCACTGCGATTGAGTGGCACCGCGTAATACAAGCGGATGCAGCGATGCCAGACTCTGGAGATCCACGATCCACACAATCAACCCCACCACCGTCAGCAACCTCACTACAACTGTCCTATCCAAACGCTCGACTTCGTACGACTTCGCGCGCCAACAGTTTAATTTGACGATTTTGCACAAATTGCTTTTTTGTCGTTTAGGCGTTTTTTTTTTGTTCAAGTTGTGAAATATGTTAATACTTTTATGAAGGAATCTGAAAAAAGTGTTAATCATTTTACGATGTTGAATATTTTATGTCATGTTTAAATATTCAATGTTTAAATAGTAAGATTTATTTATGAAAAATGCAAATAGAGAATAATTAAAGAATAAAGTAACAAATAATGTAAAGACGATTTTAATCATTCAACTTTCCCTTTTCATTCGGTTTTTTAGATATTTTCTAAAACTGAAAATAGATCGACTTAACGGCAACCTAAAAATAGAAATATAAAATTAAGTTATATGAAATTACCATATAAAATGGATAATTATTTGTGTAATTTAAGTAAACTTCCTTTTTCTTATACACAAAAGCATGTTTACTTTTTTATCAATCTTGAGCGAAACTTAACAAAAAAAGTAACAAGTAATTTATCGAATTTTGTTGATTCAATTTATTTGTTTGTATTAAGCATAAAAGATAATACAGAAACAATCAACCACGCTTTCTGCAATGAGAACAAAGGCAATCATAATTGAAACTGGTTTGATTGTTTACAAGTCTTTCTACCTACATTCAAATATTATAATAACTTGATTGAATATGTTGAAATATTTGTTTCATTAATTTCACTTTGTCATTCAAGTTTGTATATAATTACGATATGTATTTTTATTTATTTAGATTTATTGGATGTATATATAACTGAGAAAAGATCAAACTTAACATCAACTATTATTTACAATTGAAATCAGTTTTTTGATTGATTGACATTGGCAATTTAAATGGTTAAATAATTAATTATTTAATTTAATTTAACTTAATTTAAATAGACATCTATATTAAAGATACATAGTAGTTTTTACGAAAAATTAATATTAAATAGAAATATCAATTGTAATTAAATATCATAAATCCATAATATTATTTGTTCATAAAGAATTGAACAATATAAACAATCATCAATTGATTGAAAACAATTACATTTTATAATTAAAAGTCGATATAACATATTGATGGCTTGACAGATATTTCTTTCAGTGTATATCAGTAAAATTATAGAAAATTATATGCAGAACCATAACTTTTTTAGTTTTTACCCATTTCAAATTGCGCGCTAAAGAATATTATCCATTTGAAAACCCCACGAAATTCCGTTAAAATTCCTTACTATTTTCTCCTGTTTCAGTCGTATTGATATAAATACTTGTACATAAAATTACAGATAAATTGATTTAATTTGATCAATGAAATGATATTACAATAATTTATCTTATATAATATGTAACTCACATTTTTTATCTTATAATATTTGTAATTGTTTCTTATAAAAAAGAAGAAATACAAACATTAACCAATAAACTTTCTACATAACCTACACCATTTACTGCTTTATTGCAATCACACTCTAAACGAAGACACAACTACTGTTCAACTGTGTTCTAAAAATTGTACATAATCAACGCCCTCTACAAATTCGTTTACTCTGTAATCGAGCGTCACGTTTTCTGATCTAACCCATTATTCGACAATGGCTCATCATCGTCGTTAATTCATCGAATTGAGGTAAATATATTGTTTAATATGTTTTATTCGCAAAAAATACTAATTTTACTCACAAAGACCAAAATTGATATTTGGCATTATCCATTTAATGATGCTTAAATTTCCAATAACTATAAAGTAACGAATTTTTCTCTACAGAAAACAAATATTTACAAGCACACGTTTGTCATCACGTCTACGCACATCGTAGACACACGCACTACAGCGGCTTTCTGTGCATAATTTTTTTGTTCAATTTAATATCTCCCAATATACATTTTTTTTATTTGGTACAACAAAATTATATTTGACAACAATCTTGTCTTATATTGAGTTAAACAATATATTGTAAAATGAGAAAATGAATTATTTATTAAACTGCACAAAGAAGCTAAAATTTGGTCCTAGTTTCGATTAATTTATTGATAAAATTATAGACCAACATGTCTGAACTTTCTTTACACCCTGATAAAAGTTGAGATATTCTTCGATTTTGCTTACTTTTTCACTTTGTGCTACATTTATAAACTTAATTAATATTTTATTTGTACTACTTTATATATTTTTTTATTCTAAAGTCTTATATTGAATTATATTTTGATGGATTTTACAATCTTTTTGCTTATTAATTATAAATGGTTATTTTACAGCATTTTTATATACAATTTTTTACATAATTTAAGAAATTTGTTTATTATTATTGCATATTTCTATTACTGTTAATATACATCTTATCTTAAAGTAAAAAATACAAAGCATTTTTCTTTCTTTAATAGAGTTTAATAGTTTTCCATAAATATAAAGATTTCATTGTTATTTGTGTACAGTTTTTAGCAGAGCAAAAAACATATTTCCAAGGCAGTGTGGAAACGTGAAATCCACTGATTCAAAATGGATCAAGAAACGCGTCGTAAGTCTCATCGAAGCGATAGTTCGGATTCCGATGACACTCATAGAAAGAGGTCTCGAAAGTATGATCGTTCGCCATCCCCGAGAAGATCGCGGTATCGAAGATCACGTTCTCGTGAACGCTCATCTCCATCCAACTCACGCGATCCTCGACGAAAGGATAATCCAAACAGGCCGCAGGAATGGAAACCTGTACAACAAGCACCACAACAGCAAGCCGTTCCTAGCAGTGCAGCTGCTACGAACCCGGTAGCTCCTACATATATCCCACCTCCTGTACATAATCAATATCAGGTAAAACTGTTAATACAACTTCAAATAAATATTCCATTGTACAATTTAAAATGATATAAATATTATTTAATTTAGAATTAATCTGATAAGAAACTGAGAAGTATTTTGTTTGTTTATCATACAAATTTGAAGATATTTGTGTTCATTATAAAATATAGTGATACCAGTATTATTTTAATACAACTAAAATTATTATAAGAATGTGTTTAGTAAGTTAGGATATTTCATACATTTGTATAGACCATGTAATTGGTCTTGCAAAGCATTCTTGCAAAAAATATTTATTTTTACGTTTCAAGTGACGGCTAAAGTTACTGAATGGTTTTATCTTGCAATATAATAGTTGTGTGATATCTGAAGATAAACTTGTATAATTGTAAAATATCAAGACAAACGGTAGTTTGTCGACGCCAAGATACGCAGAACAAGGTATATATATATTATATATATATGGCGGTACGGCGGCGACAACTACCAAGTCTATTACACTGACCAGTTCACTTGAAAATTTGTTTTACATTTTTCATCACCCCAGTTATATTCAACTGACTAATTCTTTACTTAAAATGTTAAGTAAATCTTATACTTTAACTTGAATATATTTTTTTAGCATTATAATGTCTCTTTATTACTTTTTTTCGTTTTTTTTCTAAAAATGTCATTTTTGCATTCTTCCAACCAATTCCTGGAACTGGTCTTTTCAAGTCTCACTGGTGATCCGCAAGAGCGCTCTAGTTTACGGTTCACGTTATCACGTCATCATTTTCATTAATAATCATTAATTAATCAATTATTTATTATATGTTTATTTTTTGTAATTTATATAACAAAAATATAATAATAAATTAATAATTAATTAATAAATAGTAAATTTTAATGAATAGCGTAGCGTAAATAATGTGAACGTAAACTAGAGCCCTCTTGCGGATCACCAGTGAGACTTGAAAAGACCAATTCCAGGAAT
>JABFPJ010003067.1:0-17258 GCA_022817425.1 Gryon sp. ZL-2020 | reverse complement strand
TTACATTTAAGTCAATGTTATGTCTTTTATGGAATTCCTGTTGCAAATGTCATAGTATTTCATAGATGCAATTTTATCTATGAAACATTATGATACTTTAACCAGGGATATGTTCTATTAGGGTAATAAATAGTTAATAAACAATGTTTCTTTTATATTGAATGAATATTTCATAAGAAAAATAGATTAAAGAATTTCACTTCAAAATACATTTCAGAAGCGAAAAATTTGAGAGCAAAATAAACAATTAAATATCTTTTTATATTTCAACTCTTTATAAGTAAATATTTTTAGTTTTTTATTCGTATTAAACAGTTGATTTTTTAATGACTTTTGCTACTTTCAACCAATTTCAACGATTTTTAATAAATAATAAAGCTTAAACATTAATGATTACTTTTTAAATTAAAATACAAAAATAAATTATAAAATAATAATAATAATATATGCAAAATACATTTTCAAGTCTCAACAAATTATAACATAAAGTGTTAAAAAACACAATAATCATGAATATCAATTATCAAAAATCGTACCTCTTACTATCGTTGTTTTTCTTATCATCCTTCTCTTTATTTTTCCCCTTTTCTTTATCCTTCTCTCTTTCCTTATCTTTATCTTTCTCCTTGACATTTTTTTTCTTAATAATTGCCTTATCATTTGTAGTCTTTTCCTTTTTATTGGTCTCTTCATCACCCTCCCATGCATCAACGACATTCAAACTCTCAATAAATTCCTCATCATTTAACAAATTTTCAATATCATCCAAAACTTCCTTGGTGGTTTCATCTGTGTTTTTATCATAGTCAAGTGATTCCTCTGTCACATTCTTATTGTCATTTGAAGTTTGAATCTTCTTTTTATCATCACTTTCCACATTTTGCTCCGTTTCGACACTTTTTGCATTCGTTTCAATCTTATTTTCATTTTCTTTTAAATTATCATCTTTCTCAATGTCCTTCATCTCAACGTCATTTCCCTGTTCAATTTTATCATTTTCACTTTC
Organism: Gryon sp. ZL-2020; assembly: GCA_022817425.1. Taxonomy (NCBI): domain Eukaryota; kingdom Metazoa; phylum Arthropoda; class Insecta; order Hymenoptera; family Scelionidae; genus Gryon; species Gryon sp. ZL-2020. Next base: position 16,252 of record JABFPJ010003067.1, on the reverse strand, counting down.
AACATTACTTTCTGTTTCATTTTTCTTGTCCGAATTAACATTTTGCTCCGGCTCAGTTTCAACCGAAGCTGTTGTTATTTTCTTTTCATCGGATGTTTTGTTAACCTCATCCGTTGGACTCTCTTGATCGTTTATGGTTGATTCACTCATTTTGTTAATAAAAAACAATGTTGAGTAAAAAAATGTGCTATTTTATGTTGTTTAAAAAAATCAAAGCAATCAAATAATTTCGAAAAATGCAATTCGAAACATTACGGCTTCGAATTTTGTTATTGCTGAAATTGTTTGTTTTTGATTTTGTTTGATACCTTAATTTGTCGTTGTCGAATTGTGCGGACGCTTGAAAAATGGAGCAATTTTGTTGAACGTAATATACGGTGATGTAATAGTATTTAATTCTACACGCGGTTATGAATACACAATCAATGTTATCATACACCTTTTATTGTGGATCTGAAAAAAGATGTACGATTTAGGGCGAGTTTCCATCATTCGTCAGTTCTCACGTGCTAAGGCAAATTTTAAAAATGAACTATAGATGTCGCAAAAAATATAGAACAATTTTTTTAATTTCACTTTACGAATTACGAGCACTAATGCGTTATTAAATACACTATAAAGTAAGATTATTTAATCTTATAATATAAATAAAATCTTATAGTATAAATATAAGATAAAGGAAGATTATTAATTTTCATTCTTCAGACATATAAGAGCAAAGAAGATAAAGCAAACATATTGACTTGATTACTGAACAAGAGAATAAACGAATTCGACTGAAAAATCACCTTAAGTTCTTATAAATCAAACAATAAATCATAAATCATTTTAATTTAATAATAATAAAAAAGTATATTAAATAAAAGAAATCTTAAATTAATATTATGATTAAATATTTGAAAATAGAGGTTTTAAAAAAATCAATACAACAGTATAGTAATTATTAATCTGTTTTAATGAAAACTTCAATTAAATTATCAATTAAAAAATCTTTTTTTCTTTTCTTTGCCAAATGTTCCAAGGTATATATGGACTTTATGGAATGTTTCTAATGATAGTTTTAAGCATCTCAAATGCATATTTTATCTAGCCATCAATTATACATAACAAGTTATTAACAATAATCCTTTTCTTTTTACAAATGCAATTCCATTATTTGTCATCGTAATTTCTAAATTATATATACAATTACAATATTTAATATAACAGAAAATATTTATTAACATAAGTTAATAATTATACCAATTCACGCGAAAATTTAACTAATTTTGTTTTTCGACGCATTTATAAATATTTTATTTTTGTTTGTCTTTTTTGGCTATTTCAAAAAATTTTCATTGGTCCTGAGATTTTGTTCGTTTCTTATTCGCCATTTTTGCTTTTTTGACAAAATATCGCCTTGTTATGAAATCAGTTATTCTGTATCACATATTTCACATCACATTACGATGAGAAGATAGAAAACTATAGATATGTATATGAGTTTGTTAAAAAGTCACACTATCGCAGTTAATTTGATTTCTCTAATTATTTTTCAGTTTGTGGAATTTCACGTAATTTGAACTTAAATGTTTTAATGATTCAACAAACAAAATATAAGATCTTATTTTATAAAAATAGATTTCTAGAATTTTCATGTTCATTTTTGCAAAGATTTGTCAACATTTCATACGCTAAAAGTAAAATTCCAAGTAAGACAGTAAAAGAAAAAGAATTAACAAAAATTATTCTGCTTACATTTGAACACATAAATCAGTATATCTATTTTAATAGAATAATCATATGTACTTAAGATTATAGATATATAATAGATTATGACACAAAAATTGAACGCAAATTCTGTATCGACATTTGAATTAACGTCAAATAAATATTAATAACACAGATCATGAATTTCGGAAGTAACAATTTGTCGACAATTTGTCATATAAACTATTACAAAAGAGTTGATATAGAGAAACCGAACCAAGATTAATCCGCAGTATAAAATATATTATGATTTGTTACATCTTTTTTTTCTAGTTTTTTTTTCTTTTTTTATGTTGCTCGATCTCTCTATAATAGCAGTCTCTATGTACAATACAAATTCGTTTCATTTAAGAAAGAAAAACCAAACAGTTGGCTTTATAAATTCTTATCAGCCGTTTGGCACAAAACAAAATTTACAAGCTATAAAATATAATACTTATCAAAATCGAATCAATCTAAAAAGCAGAAAAAGTCACTTTTTCAAAAACAATTTGTATCCATTTTTGTATTTGTATCCATCCAAAACAACATGTATCCATATCCATCCAACAAATAAAAAATAATCAGGTTAATATTTAACAAAATATATATTAATATTTTCTGCAGATTTTTTTTCTCTTTTTTGTCTTTTTTTGTGTGATTTTATAATTATAATATTTGAACAAGGTAATACAATTATGTGATCTAAATATATAATTAATATAAATTATCTATTAACAAACATACACATAGTTACTTTAGTTAGTATTAATTTTTCAAATGATCAAAATTTCATTAATAATTAAAATACATCTTAGTCTTTGATAATATTATTCATTAAATATTATCATATTGTTTATATTATACAAACAATTAATTTACATCTAAAGAAAAGAAAACATAAAAAATCTAAAACTTCTCAAAATAGGTAAAATATTTAATCAAATTTTGATCATTCGATCAAGTGAAAGTTTTAAACATTAAAATTGAATAATTTGCTCAATCAATATATTCGATTTCAACTCTAATCTATTTTAACGCACGAATCACAAACTCTGACAGGTTTATCCCAGCCGCGTCTGGGAACAGGTTTACGTTGTTGCGAGCAGTCGTGACAAACGCCACGGCCGCAATCTCGACAGTGATGTAAAGGGACAATTTCCGAAAATTCGACATCACAAACACAACAGTTTGTTACATCAGCATCCGGAATCCAATATGAAGGCCTTACGGAATCTTTGATTATTGCTATATTCATAAAAAACAAAAAATTCATTTATTACTTACACTTATTTAATAATTAAATATACAAAATAGATAGCAATGGTAACTTCAACTTACATTTGGAATAATTCAAAACAGTTCCAACAGCGCTAAAAGTTGAGACAACTTGTTCCGCTACTTTTCTGGCATTAGTGTCATCAGAATCATTATTAATGTTGGAATTTGTATCATTATTATAACAGTCATCGCAAACACGAACTGGTGTGAGCCAATTTCTTGCAGGTACACATTTTTTTTGCGACGAGCATTGCATGCAAAAGCCCTCGCCACAGGAGCGACAGTGGTGTTTCGTGTCCAGTGGACCAAATGGCGTGAGACATTTGTGGCAGTGCCGTATTTCATTATTTGGTCGCCAATAAGTGGGCGCCACTTGATCAGTTACCCAAGCGGTCAATACTTTGGTTGGCTGCAGCGACATATTCGTCACGGTTTCCGTTAAAAAGGAGACATTATCCAACACTTTTTGTGCGGTATTTTGACATGACAGTGTGATATTTTTCTGATAAGAAAGAAGTAAATATTTAACCAAATTTGAAAAATATGAATAAGTAAAATATATAAATGTAATAAAATTAGTGATATCATGAAATACATTTCTTAGGATTTCAAAATGCTAAATAAGCAAATTTTGTCTTTTGATCATACAATTTAAAAAAGTATGTATATATATATTACCATGCACCATACATGGGTGATTTCAGTTCTCACAGCAATATCCTCGGGATTCTTATTTCCATACCAGTATTGACGACTTCTATAAATTTCTCCACAATGAGGACACTCGATGACGTAACCCGACCAGGCATACTGAGCCAGACCATACCAAGTGTTTGCGTTTTGCGTTTGTGTGCGACTAGTTACAATCACCTCATTGCCATTGCTGTGACACTTCTTGCATATATAAATTAAATTCTCGTATTGATGCTGATAGCGACATCTGCAATGAATTCATACTCTAATATGATACGAAGCAAATTCAACTCTAATCATTATTTCTACTTTAATCTTATATTATTGTCTAAACCAAAAAGTAATATAAATATATAAATAATGAATTAAAGAGACAAACCTGTTGCTGCTGGAATGAGGTTTTCCTTCAATTAAATGACCCATACTATTCTGGCAACGACAAGAACAACTCAAACACTTTACCGGACAGGTAAAGTACTGATCAGGAAATAATATATTCGAGACATTTTCAATTTCACCGATAAACTTGTCGTTGAGAATTTTGAGGGTATTGTAGACTAAATGCGGTGGTCGCGCGGAACGCACCGTTGTGTTGTCCAATTCCGCTTTGATAGTTTCAAAGAAAGGCCGATAATTTGTTGGTGGCGTTTGTGTTTGCACGCCGATGTATTTGATCGAGCTAAATGCATCAATTTCTAGACGCATTTGCGCAAAGCGAGTTCGTAAAATGTCTTCGGCACTTTCTAAGCCATCTGCAAGATAAATTTTATTATTTTTAATTATTCATAGAAAACAATTATTAAGCAAGTGAAATAATGATGAGATGAATATTTTGAAATGATAAACTGACTATTAGTTAGAGGCCTCGTATGTCGAGTTTCGTGAAATATGATCACCCCTGGACCAAGTGCACTGGGTGAAGTGAGTCCATCGACTCTCTGTCCAACTGCCTGAAGAGCCGCTTGGAAATGATGGGTGTACGCCCGTGAAGCACTTCCCAGAAATGTGAATAAATCTCGATGTAACCTTTCAGATCTTGTACGATAAACCACGATATCCGAAACAGCCAAAACTTTTAATAACAATCTTGTTCTTTCATTCTCATGTGTCGTTACACCTTAAAATCAAATGTAACCAATCATTCATTAACTTGTATTTTTATATAGTTACTTTTATATAATATTAAAATATATTATTAGATTTATTAGATATTATAAAAATGGTACCTAACAATCCTTCAGTATCCAAACAAATGACATTTAAATTTGGATCAAAAGCTGCCCAAACACCCAAAGTACACGAACTTTGTTCATTAGATGTTCGAAAGACTTGTTGTCCACCAAAGAATGTTTGATTCAAAGTATGACTCTTGCCATCACCGGTATTGCCAAATATCGAAACTACTTTAACTTTCTGGTTATTCTTATTGCACTTTAATTTATCGACAAAACTTTCGCCACTGGACACCTTTAGATACTCCTTGTCATCAATCAATAAGAAACTCTTGTGCGGTGATGAATTCTCGAGCGTTTCTCTCAGTGTATTATTATCATCTCCTTGGATAATTGTCATACTGTCTAAACTCTCCATTATCGCTGGACTTGTGGCGGAATTTTTTTTCTTCCATACTGAATAATTGTCTTGCAAATTTGATTTGCTCATATTTTACAATTAGAAACCTGTAACAAGGACACATTAAAGTTTAATTATTTAATCTGATTTTGTTCATCTTATTTTTTACTTTTATCAATAATTTAATCAATATATAATAATTTATTATATCTATATATAATTATACAAAAATATAATTATATATTGATTGACTATATAAGAATTGTTATAAAATTGCGATGCATAAGTCGTACAATGATAATCATTTGTAATTGCCAATGACATTAACACTTTTATCACAATTCAGCATATATATTGAAAAACATATATTATTTGAAACACAACAAAACAAAATAATTAAAAACATAATTAAATTTCAACCAACAAAATTGCTCGTTTTCACTTGTATGACATCAAGTTTGAATGCCTTTAATACAATTTTTCTTCGTCGCAATTAAATCACCAAGTTAAATTCACATTTAAGCATCAACAATTAAAACGCCAACTGACGGATGACGAATGTAAATGTTTATATTATGCGATAAATAGATAAAGACACGAGTTATTCTTGTGCATGAATAATAATTGTCATTATTTTGTTCAATGGAGGAGAAGCACAAGAACCAACTCAACTGCGCCTGTTTTGTTGTCATTTGTAGAAAGTTTGATGTAAACGCACCGTGGTTGGGTTATACCCGGAATTTTTGGTGTATTCCATGAAAGCACACAAACACAGTCTCGAGAGATTCGTCTTGTTCGTTAAACTTAGTTTGTCAAATTGCGTTATTTCCCCGCGAAGACCATTGGCAAGTATGTATCTCTCGCGCGGGGGGAAGGTGAGATGGAAATGAAAACAAAAAAAAATACTTTTAACATATGATGTTACAGACACGAAATGTTAACAAAACAGAAAGGAATGTCAGCTGATTTTTCCTGTTATCTGTTGAAAGCGACATCTACATGAATCCAATTTAAATTACACATGCTCTTTTCTTGAAGTCAATTTTGATTATTATATTATATTGTACTATATTATATTATATTATATTATATTATATTATATTATATTATTTTTTGTTACAAAGAAGCCGAAAAATGCAGTTTCTAATAAACGCACTGGTTCTAAAAACTGCACTTTCGCCACCGCGTGATAAAAAATATTTAAATTAAATAAATTCTATTATTGATATAAGAAGGGAAATGGTTGAATGTAAAAAATAAAACCTGCCATTCATATATTTTGTATCTATTTTTAATTAATATAATATCTTTGTACAACTGACCAACATAAATCAACATTCATTTTTATAGTTATTTATGATATTTTTTTTCTGCTTAATTAAGTTAACTGTCCTTCTTTTTTAGCTTGCGCTATCGCATTTTCCTGCACCACCATTTGAAATTCTTGAAAACGTTGTGCCACTCTTTGAGTCATTTTCAAATATTTTTCCATACAATTCAGCGCACATTTGTCTTCCTTATCCTTGATATTTCTTGTTGTAAAATCATTAATACAATCGGTAAAACAAATTTCCGAAAGTCTATTGTAGGACAATAAAAATTCTTTGAACTGTAAAAAAAAAGGATATTTTAAAATTCATTTTAATAAAAAAATGTAAAATTAGTATTTATGTAATAGATCGTGGGTTAGAGGAAAATCCTGGTAAGTGTATATGAAATTCTTATATATTTACCTAGTTTTTCTTCTGAGCCACACATGTATATACAAATTTATAAATATTGTATTTCTTATAATAAATAATAATCTGTATTTTAGAAAGAATGAATATTTTTATTACTATTATTTCAATATTACTACTGCTAATATTATTATTAGTAGTAGTATTATTATTAAGCTTGTTAATTGAACATTAACGCATTTACGTTTTTATTTTTGTTTTTCTAATTTCTTTTAAGTAAAAATGTAAACAAATTTATTAATTCAATTTGATTAACAAGTCATATAATTAAAATTAATTTTAAGATAAAATATATGAATAATGTGCGAAAATTGTAATTTAACTATTTCAACTAAACTATTTTAAACAGTTCAAACTATGTTTATGATTAATAACAAAATATAATCTATAAACATTATTTTTTTATTATCACTTTTACATTTTGTGTCATTTAGAAACCGACAATGAAATTTGAAGCGAATTATACGTTTTAAATTAGAAAGCTGTATAAAATATAATGCATTTTGTTTGAACATTATAAATGTTCGAAAAAGTTCAATTGACAAGCCAAATTATTTTATACAAACAATGTTGAAATTATATTGAGTGACAAAATTGAAAATTACAAAAAAATCATTAAATAAACGCAATGACAGCAAGTATAATGAAATAAATGTTAATAATATAAGCAAATAATATTCTTACGGGTTTGATTTGTTCAGAATTAACTTCAGTTGGAACACCCGGTCCCATTTGCATTGCCATTCTGCTAATCAATATAAAATTCCTTTTGCAACTTTTTCAACAAAAAAATAATCTTGACAATTGAAGGTTATGTTATTATTTGACTGCAAAAGATGAAGATGTGCGATCTTTAAATATTTGAGGTTACGGTTCATTAGAACAGTGACTATAGAATTATAGATATATCTATAGTTACTGATTAGAATTTGACCCCAAATTGTAGGAACTTTGAGTTATTTTAATAACATGGTTATGTTGGCAAACTTGTAAGTTTGCAGGTTATGAGCAAAAGAGCATAATTGTTTTTATAACAAAAAAATTAGTTCACGTTTAAAAGACTTGGATTTGAATAATTAAAAAAAGCAACTGTGCTTTGTTATTGATTTTAAACAACATTAATTGTGACGAACTTAGTGACAAGTTGGTAATGTTGAACAATCCAAGTTATATTATAATAAATATACATAGAATTAGTCTTGTCTAAATGTAGTACTTTAATTTTATAAAAAAATGAATCTATTAGAGGCAGAGTCGGAGGAAATTCTTAGGTATAAACATTATTGTCATAGTTAAATTTCACGCAGAAAAGCAAGGCCTTTATTTTTTTAAGTAGGCTAAATAGATAGTATTCATAACAGTAGGTGATAATCATTCATTTATTTCATCATTATTCAGCGAAAAAGGAAAAAAGATAACTATTTTATTTATTATTCTATTTAATTTCAATTTTTTGTTATAAAAAATTACGAGACCGACTATTTATTTATGAAGAGTTAATATTTTTATGTTTCAGATATTTTAAAAGAGTCGGTATGTCAAACTATTTTAGACGGTAATAGGTTATGCGACTTGGTGTTTTATTGATATTTATTTTTTGTTCAGTAAATATATAAATTGCATGAACATTGTCAAAGTTAATTATTAATTAAATCATCATTTTTTGTTTGATTATAACGTTAAAGTAACGTGGAAATGTTTGAACTTTGTTCGATAATTTGGGATTTATAATATTCACACATTATCATCTCACTTAATCAATAACATTGCGGAAACAATTTCTTGCTTCAGTACACTTGCACTTAATCATTTTGTATCAACAGTTATAAACACTTGCTTCTGTGCAAATTATTGTATATACAGATTATTAAAAAACTAGTTGTATTTTACTTTTAATAAATTTAAGAACATGTAATAAAAATTTATTAAACGTATTTTTATGTTCAGGGTGACTGCACCAATCGCTAATTCAAAAATAAATTTAAATGGTCGGTTAAGAAAAAAATAAACTTTTAAACAAACGATAACAAATAGAACTATGCCAAAAACAGTTCTAATAATTGAAAATAGAATTTTTGTTTATCGAAAATCTTAAATATTTAAAATTGTTGAGCATTTTACAATGAATATATCCTTATTTAGACAATTTAAAGAAAAACGTCAAATTTCACCAGTGAATGGTCTAACATATCTAATGGATCGATTTTTACACGAGTCTTGAAAACAAAATATGTTTAAGTTATTTTTCTTGACTATGAGATTTCATATTATATCTGTGGCTTAAAGGAAAAACCAATGAACTCCATTTTTATACATTTTGAGAAAAAAACATTTGAATTTTTCACCCTGCATTCAAATATGTAGAAAAATCTATTTAATTATCCTATTTCGTGATGGTACTACATTTCGATAAATATGGACTCAAAAAATGAAAATATAATGTTAAAATCCGAAATTATCATTAACTTAACTTTGCCAAAAAAGAAGTTAATCGGTTTTTCCTTCAAGCCACAGACATATCGTCGTGTGCATAGAGAAAATTGCAAAGAGTTCTGTTACTGAATTGAACTACATTTATGTAAATACTTTTGTTTTATTTCATATATGTGGAAAAATTGACTATTTACTGGGGTCTGACATTCATTTGTGCAATCACCCTATGTCCTTTAATACTTCGGACGAAAAGTTAGATTTGTGATATACAATTAATTAAAAAAAAAGAAACATATTAATTAAAAAACTTGTGATATTTGTATTAAATTAATGAATAAGAAATGTTCCTTCAGTTTTCTTTTGTATTAATAATTATTTCAATTTGATTACAGTTCAAAAATGAAGGATGTTATTGACGTCCTCGCTTTGCAGCGAGAGAAAAGAACGACTTTGCAGAAAAGCATAACTATCGATTATACCAAATCAAACGACACTTTTAGTGTTTCTAGATTTATATTTGAATGTGGTTAGTTTGAAGAATTTTATACAAAAATCATTTTCTATTTATATATTGTCTAAATTGAATTCATTATTATAAAAGTGTTGTAATTGTTTCATTTTTTTTCATTTCAGGCATAAAATTAGATGCCCATCCATTAACAGTAGCAACAGCAGCCACACTCTATCACCGATTTTTTAAAGAAACAAGTACGCAAGGATATGATTGTTATGTAAGTATTAATATTTTTTATTTAAATTTAAACTAAAATTACGAACAAAGAAAATTGAATAAAATGTTAACTAATTGTATTTTTATTTACAGCTGATTGCATCAACATGTCTCTACCTTGCAGGGAAAATTAAGGACGACAACCTGAAGATTAGAGACGTGATGAATGTTTCACATAACACGCTTCATCGGAGTTCACAACCGTTGGAATTAGGCGATCAGTATTGGAGCATGAGAGATGCTATTGTTCAAGCAGAACTTTTAATAATGCGTATGCTCAAATTTCAAGTTAACCCAGTTCATCCACATAAAGTAATATTTTAAACATTTACAAATATTACGAATTAAAGTTTATACTAAATAATTAAAAAAATTGTATTTGAACATTTGTTTTACAGTATTTATTGCATTATCTGCGTTCTCTGCAAGCTTGGTTTGGAGAAGAAGAGTGGAATAAGTATCCAGTTTCACGAACAAGTTTGGCTCTCTTACAAGACTTTCATCACTCTGCCGCTGTCTTAGATTATCCGCCAAATTTAATTGCAATTGCCTGTATTAATTTAGCGTTTCAAATTTATGGCGTTGTAGTACCTTTGATGGATGAATGTGATCAACAGCCGTGGTTTAATGTGAGTGGATTGATTTTATTTGTTAGTTTTTTTTAATAGCAATTTTAAATTTGTGTTTTCAATTACAGGTATTTTCCAAAGACTTAACGAGGGAAAAATTGTGGGAAATCATGGAACGTATTATGGCTGCATATGACGAAGAACCAGAAACAAGGGATAGTTGAAATAATTTAGAAAAAAATGATGTGCAAGATATTTCAGACAACTGAAATGCTATACAATTCATTCATTTGAAAATACTAAAGCACTTACACTTCATTAAATTACTGATTCTTCTTGAATGAATATAATTTGTTTATTTTTCAAATGAATGCAGAAATATTTTTTTATTATTGTCAATTTTGTTACAATTTTTCATTAAATAGCTTTTATTTGAATGTATAACAAATCGTAATTTCAAAAAAATTATAAAAAATATATTATATTGACACAAAAAGTTTGACATTATTTATTATTTAAACTGATTTAAAAGCAAGGTCTAAAAATGTATTATAACTTATCTCAGTCCATCCATCTAAATCTGCATCTAATTCTTGAAATGCTGTTATTAACTTCTGTCAAAAAGTAATATTTTATTATTGAGTTATTAAAAGTAATAATTAGATATTTTTTACTAATTATGATTTATTTTTATTATACTCACTTGTAAATTAATAAAACACTGAATGAAACTATTAAAGTGGATGGTTCCTCTTTCAGAACGGTCATATTTTTTCATCAACAAATTAATAACTTCTTCGCTAAATATGAAGCCGGATTTGTATAAAGCAATTTTTAATTCCGCCCGATCAATATGACCATTGTGATCTCGATCAAGCGATTGATAACAGTTATACAAATTCGTAAGATTCGTCCAGATAATAATGAAATTATCAAAATTAACTGATTTTAACTTGTTAATATTAAATGTCCCTAAAAATTATTTATTTTATAATATATTTATTTAAATATATTACAGTTTCGTACATTTAATACTTACGAAGTAACAATTGGACGGTTTTGGGATCTAAATGTTCCCACACTCCATGTGAAAGAGCTTCTTCAACTTCGTCAAAATTTAGAGAATCATTATTTCCAGCACTAAAATTCAAACATTTTAAGTAATGTAAAAACACACAAAATAATTTTACATTTTTTATGTCATATTTACCTGCGAAATATTTTACTTAAAATTGTTTTACAAGGCACTTGCAAAGTCTGGTGAGGCATATTTATAAATTAAAAGCTATTTCGGATAACTTAGACAAGTATATTATAATGTTTATTCTAATTGTTATTGTAATCCAGTTTAGAAGCCCGCGTTAACTAACTTGTACGTAAATGAATACTTCCATTTTATATTAAATTTCTATAAACTTTCTTTGTTTACCGCACATTTTATTTAATGATGTATTAATTACTTTGAATAATAACATTAAAATAAATTTAAAAAAATGAAATTTTTATTTTCGTTTTATATTATTATATTTATTTATCATTTGCTTAGTAGAACGTAATACTTAAATAATTATTCAACAGGAAATCATTTAATTAAAATAATCAATGCAGTTTAATAAAAATCAATAAAATCTTTTAAAATGTATATTTGTATTTTTTATCACATAATTGGTAAAATTACAGATTATAATCTATTATCGTAGATTACATGTTAGACTCTTGAGTTAATAAATAAAATAACATACTAATCCCATTTAACTTCACTTAATGATTTTATTATTTGGCCATTTTTAAAGATATTTTAATAAACATTGCGCTCAAATAATGTACAATTAAATGCATTAATTATAAATTCTTATGATAAAATATCAGAACTTTGTATTTATAATTATTTATCCATATATACATATCTATTAAAAAATGCGAAAAATTGTTCTTCAGCTGATAAAAAAGATATAAACGTAGTAACATGCATTAATAGCAAAATTGACAGGAATTTGGCGAAGAATCATATTTTGAGACTAAATACCATTGACAGGAATTGATTATAGTGAATTCTGATCATTCCAGTTCCATCTGTATCATATTGGCGAAAAGCTTGTGTCAAATTCTGTAAATAAATATGTACAATTAACATTTTATGATGAATTAATATATGAGAAAATATAATATCTACATAAATATATAATATAATATAAATATATGTGATTGAGAAAAAATCACTTTCAATTTAGAATATCAACTTACGTGCAATGTAACGCAGCATTGAATGAAATCATCAAAATAGATGGTTCCTCTTCCCGCGCGATCATATTTCCGCATTATTGTACTTAAAACATCATCACCTATGGAATAGCCGAATTGAGTTAATGCCGTTTTTAATTCATTACGATCGATGTTGCCACTGTTGTCACGATCAAACGATCGGAAACAATTTTGCCAGTCGACAACGTATTTCCAAAGAGCAGAGAATTCGTCAAAATTTATTGTGCCTGATTGGTTTTTGTCAAACATTCCTGTTAAACAAAATTATTTATTATTTTTATTTATTATTATTCGTAGTAATAGTAATATAAGAATACAGAGATCAGTTCAATGTTTAATTTCATTTTATTTTCAATTACATAATATCAATTATCGTTTTTTTCATTAATAGATCCGTCATTTTACCTATCATTAATCTAACAGTTTCAGGATTAAATGGTTGCCACGATCCATTTGAAAGTGCCGTCTGTAATTCTTCAGCGGAGATTGCTCCAGATCCATCTCTATCCACCCTGCAAATCGAACAAAAACATTAACAAATTCTGCTAAATAAATCAAATTATCTTTATTTTAATTATGTAATTATTTTACATTATTTTAATTATATAACATTTTTAAGTATGTATTGTTATATTTAAAAATTATTACTTGTTAAAAATATATTTGTCATTTTAATATTTAATAATATTAATAATCAAAGTAAAATGCAGTAAGTAAAGTAAGATATATTGTTGGCAATTTAGAGAAGTAGTGACAACTAAGTAGCAAATATAAGCTAATAGAAAATTTCCGGTTTTACTCGCACTATATACATGTTAGATGGATAATAACATTCTACATGAGGATATTCATATGTCTAATTACAAAAAAAGTAGATTATTTAGCACTCAATTTACCTTGGTTAAGATTCAATTAGCGCTTAGTATTGAGTTTTACATGAATTATTGTTACGTTTTACTGTTTTATTTTATAACTATGTTAATTTGCAGTATACTTGCCGGCTAAAAACGTCATGAAGAAAGTCAGGCGGTGGCATCGGAGAACTGTAGGCCATAGTGTTTAAATTTATACAATTGTTTGTACAAAATCCGTCAATGAACAATTACTTTTACTCGCAAAAGTATCAGACGACTGCGAAAAATAAGAGAATGAAAGGTTATTAAGTACTGAGATGAATAATACTCTTCCAATATATACGTGTACTTTTAGATTTAAATTAGAACTAGCTTTTTTTAACTTGATTACTCACCGATACTGTTTTTTTTTTCTGTTTTTGCCGTTATTAATACTTAATTGTGTAATGTACAGTCAGAGTATTTTACAATGTGTCATGTAACTATACACCGTTATAAATATTATTGTCGTTGTATTACGCAGCCGAATCTGATTAGTCCACATCAATTTAGTGTTCAGAATGAGTTGATGTCTTTTTTTTAGCTTATAAGAGTTGGAGTAGGATAGAACATTTTACTCGTGTTCTTAAATAATCCGGGTTTTGTGCATATTTTAAATTTGAAATTTTCCTGTGTTTATTTTATATAACTTAATAATCACGTAATATTGAAATTATTGTAACAAAAATTGATATAATAAGTACGAAAATACTAAATATTTATAACAAAATGCATTAAACTTCGAATTAATTCCACATTATTCTATTTATTTTAATTAAATTGAAAATTTTTAAAAAATTACATGATTTTTTATATTAAGAACTAGTACTAAGAAAATGAAGTAAAATCATTTATTAATAATAAAAACTGACTCGGAATATATATATTTTTTAATATTGAATGGTATAGGTAATATTGAAATAATGAAGAACAATTTTTACACATTTATTGATTATTACATTGAAACAGTACATTTATATATGATGAAATATAATAATTTGATACATCTATACTATTTGACTTAAACATAAATAATACATCATATTATAAAAAATTTGACTTTCAACATAGCGATATTGCTAATGTAAGCTCGTTTCTATATAATAATGGTTGCATGAAACGAGAAAAGGAAAACTGTGTTATGATCGTATTACAGAAATAGCAATGCAGCTTACATTATGCAACCGATTTTCTGCAACTGACAATATTTTCCATTAAATTTGAAATGTTTATTTCAATGATTATTTGATAAAAAAGTCTTACAGTTTTACATAAAACTTCGTAGTGATGATTACGTATATTTCTATTTTTATTCCCTTAATGAAATTGAATTTCATAACATAATTTTCCAGTTTTATTAACTTTTATTTGTTTTATATTAAAAATTGCAAAAATGTAAATCACTTATCAAAATGTAAAATATTGTTTATGGTCATTATGTTCAATTAATTAATTTTTAATTAATAACATTATAATCGTCGATGATACATTTATAAAACGAAGTATCACGGTAAATAAAAATAATAATACAAATAAAAATTACTGTATCATGTATTATTTCTTTACATTAAAATATAACTATTTTCTAAATAGATTTTGAGTTTTCCTCAGACTTATAAATGATATAGTAATTTTTATTACAAGTTACAATAATTCGTTTTAGATTTTTACTTAGTGTGCATGTAATATTGAGATAATTCATTTTCGTTTCGTTGAATAAAGAAGCAAAATATGTAGATGAAGAAAGGCGGTTAGAACATTTGCGCATATTTTATGACTGCCTTTTGCTTTTATTAGCGTCGGAGAACTGGTTTGATTAAACTATAACTATATTTCTGAAAACTGTTATAGTCTTATTCTATTTAATATATTTATAAAGAGTCATTTTTCTTTCTGTCTGAGTAAAGTATGAATGAACGAGTATTTTTTCACGTTACCGTTATATTAAATTAAAATGATAGCTTTTCGAAATAAAATTAACCTTTTTATATATTAAATTAAATATAAATGATAAATTATTTTCTTTTATGTATTATTTTAATTTTATATACACCAATGGTATTTAAGATTATGGTTTTTTTTATAATTGTCTTGCATCTTTGCATTTTATCCTTACAATATCCCACTAAACATTGCATTGCATGAAGTTAACTTACAGTTAACTCATTAATCGCTCACATGCAACACATTAGTAACACATGCGTTACTCAAACATTCCTCAATTTCCGCTACAATGTCATATCGCAGCGGCAACAATTTAAGATGTCATGCAACTGCCGCAAAGGCAACTCAAATGTGCCGCTACGACAGTGCACTGATTTCAAAATATCGTAACGCAAAGTTACCGTACAT
>JABFPJ010003066.1:0-17272 GCA_022817425.1 Gryon sp. ZL-2020 | reverse complement strand
CCAATAAGGCCGAAAATGGTTCCAACAAGGCATCCTGATTATCGAATCCACCTATTACACTTATGTCACGCCAGGCATTGATATGGCCTGACCGAAATTTCGTATAATAGTATTTCACTGCAAAACCCAATCAAGGTCAAGTTTAGCCACGTCATGGTGAACGTGAATTGTCCCACCGGGCGTTGACCAGGTAACCATGCCGTAGCCATACCTTGATTCTTGATAGTCGTTATACACATGTTTTGTCCAAATTTGAAAATATGGATGTCCTAACAGGGCCATTTTTGGCCCTTATTAGGACACCCATTTATCGAAACAAGTGTAAAAAATTCTAGAGAATATAGCCCTAGGCCACAAAAGTGTCGTCGGCTTTATATTTTTACGATACATACATTTGATGTTGAGAAAAAAAATTTTTAAGTCATAGTTTCATCACTTCGGGGGTGGGGGGCTGTTATAGGTATGCCATAAGGAATTCATAGACAGATCATAAGGGGTAATAGGAGGGGTTTATAGGGCGGTCATATGGAGCCCTTAGAGGATCCATAGAAGTATCTCGGGTGAGACCAGGGATTTAGTCAGGACTCATATACGGTCATAGGGCGGGGGTCACAGGGTTTCGCCCGGGCGAAGCCGGGGCTTCAGCTAGTATAAATATAATAATATATAATATATATAATAAAATATTATATATAAAATGTATAATAATTTACACAAATAAAAACTGTATTATAAATTAATTCAAATAAATTTATATATAATTAATAGGTTATAATTATGATAAATTGCAATTGTAATCATTATGATTATCATAATAATCATGACAATAATTATCATCATCATTATTATTATCATGTAATTATGAATTTCAAAATTGGATATTATATTGGAAAAATGTAAAACGAAATAATTTCAATATACATAAGTGTCCAAAAGTATCATTTATATCAGTTCCTGTGAAGCAAAATTGTATACGATCGAATGATTCTGTTGCGCATATATTTTCATACGAATGAGCGTACAAATGCGCGATGTTCATTGCTTCAATGTGAATATTTTGCGCATTTCAATATTTATGTTGCGTATGAAAATATATGGAATGTTCAGCCACGAAAAGAAAAAAAAATTAAATGAATTTAATTCATGGTTTCATAATCATCGGTGTTTAATTAAATGTACCAGGAATATTCAAATGAACACAAGCAATTTCTTATTTTTCCAGCGATGATCAACATATTATACTTTGATCAAATATCATATTTTAGTTTATTTAATTATTTTAATAAATACACAAATATAAGAAATATTTTTTTTCATATCATACACGAACGAAAATATATTTCAAAAATATTTATACAAAATAACAAAAAAATATATTAAATATATATATAATAATATATAATAATAAATATTTATATATATGAATATATTATATATGAAATATATATTTACTCTAATAAAAAATGTCATATATTATTCATGAATTATAAATATATTTACAATATATAGTATGATATTGACCATATATATTAGTATATTGTCTATATATGGACCATATATTAGCCTTGTATTAGCACTTTACAAAAGTATTCTATATACAGTCAATGTATGATCGATATATGGTCAGTATATGGTGTACACATCATCAATTTATTTATTTATTTATATAGTCCATATATGATCCATATATGATCCGTATATCGTCTATATATAATCCATATATGGTCCATATATGATCTATATATAGTCCATATATGGTCCATAGATGATCAATATATGTTCAATATATGGTCCAATCGATATATAGTCCATATATGATCGATATGTGGCCAATGTAAGTTCCATACATTGATATCTTGAATATTATTATGTTTTATGTGTATAGACAATATATGATCTTTTTTACTAAGTTAATATATAGTTCAAATATAAAGTAAAAATATATTTAATATATATTTAAAATATATTTGTTTCTAAAATGTATATTTTCTATATACATCTATCTATAAAAAACGATAAAAATGCATTTATATATATTTTACGTATCCAGTTTTCGTTCGTGACGGATTTTTCAACACTCCGACGATATAAACGAGGTTGGACTGTAATTTTACATTTTGAACTGCATATTTGTCAAAAACAGAATTAAACGAAATTTATTGCACAAGTTTTAATTCACACAGTAACTTTTATGACGAATCTTCAATATACTCTCCGTTCTCCATTAATATATTTCAGGAGATATCTTTGCGACAATATAAGGGACGTTTTATGAGTTCGATTTATCAGTCAACAGTGTCAATAGTTGGTATAACATTTTACTTAAGGCTTTTGCTCAAACAGCAAGTTGGCCAAAAATACGAAAATTGTCGTTTTTTTGTATTTTTCTGTTTTTCACTGAAGGAGTACTTCAAGTGGATAAACTATTGACTTGTGGGTAATCTTGTCAATGTTTGACATTTGAACTAATCCTCTTATAAGTGAAATTACAAGTTAATAGAAATATTCGCACAAGTTAGATTAGTTTTGACAGCTTATCGTTTATCATTTGTGTTGTCTGTCAAATTAGGCTTTTCTGGCACTGAATTATTGATGTTGATGTACAAAAAACTTAATATTGCGTTCATCTTACAATGATCGTACTTCAGTAAACATGTTTATAGAAAACATGCAATCGTAGAATTTGAATTCATGTTCAAGTATGAAAAAAGTAAAAAAAAATTCATCTTCGAAATGAGTTATATATTTTTCCTTTTGAATCCCATCAAAGATACAAATCTTTCAAAATATTTTTTTTTAAATAACATATTCCACAACTAGGGAGAAAATTTGCCGTTTTCAGATGAACATCATTACATAAATCGGCAAATTTTCACTTGTTGCGGAACTTTTTTCAGAAATGTATCGGAAAAACATCTTTTTGTCCCTCAAAATTGGGATGAAAGTGGCAATTTTCCTCCCTCGGGAGAGAAAGTATTTTCATCCCTTAAATGACGTAATGAAAGTTTACTTTTCTTTCAAAGCGGTGGAAAGTAAAAATAGAAAGTTACATTTTATCATACATACATCGAAAACACATCTTTTTATCCCTCAAAAGTAGAAGAAAAGTGGCACTTTTCTTCGCTCGGGAGAGAAAGTATCTTCTTCCCCGAAACGAGAGAAGAAAGTAGTACTTTCTCTCCCTAGGGAGAGAGTGTAATTTTTCGTCCCTACTTTCTATCCCTAGGGGGAGAAAGTAATCTTCCATTACGAAAATGGCATTTCGTTGAGTCATTTATGGGACGAAAATACTTTTCGTTACTCGGGGAGGGAAATGCCATTTTCCTCCCTAGGGAGATTTAGGAAAATGGCATTTTTCCCTCCCTCGTAACGAAAAATATAGTACGCAACATGGGAGATGATCGGAAATTCGTTTCCCTTGTTGCGTAATATGCTATTTCTTCCAGAGGGTGAGAAAACGCCACTTTCGTCCCCCTTTTGAAAGATATTGTAAAAAAAATTTTGTTTTTCAATTGAAAGCTTTTGATGGGAAAATGGATAGTTTGAGGTAAAGAAAATGAAAAAAGTCGTACATATATTTACATGCTTACTAGAGAAAATCATAGTTCGAAATTGTAGAAAACATCGTCTTCATCATTATAACATCGTTTTTTTTGTTTTTATGTATGGCTGGCAGCTTCGAGTCTGGATGTCACAACTTACCACGAGAACCCGCGATCATAGAAAATGCCAAAAAAAAGGCCGGTGGTTCGTATCATATTATACGTTTCGCTTTTGATACTTTCTTTGTCAAACTTTCATCTATTTTTCCTGCTTGATTTTATTATCTCTCTCTAATTCTTTTTTTTCTCTCTATTTATCTTTCTTCCATTATTTATTAAATTCAAAAAAAAAAAAAAAATCTAGATAGTTGAAACAACTATCAAATAGTTACTTTGATTACCTACTTTTCTCAATGTAATTGCTCTCAGAAACCATACTTTAACTTTCCAAGTTTCATTTTGTTCCCCTATTTTTTCTTGTTCAAAGATTAAACTGCGGATTTATTATAATTAAGTATATCTATTGAAATGCATGAAGTTAAAACCTGATAATTAAACTAACAGCATTTCATTTGTCGCCATCTTGAATTTTTTCTCACTGAATAGCCACACGATCGGAAATATCCAAATTATGTAAACAAGATATATTTTTGGATATATAATAGATATATATATATAAGTATATATTGCGGATATTATATTTATCCTGATCATATATTTTATATCCCTAGCAAAACGATATATTGCGAATATATATTGTTAATATGTTCTGAATATACTTTTACTATAAAAATATATTTTTAATATATTCATAATGCAAACATAATGTATTTTTAATATACTCTCAAAATATTTATAATATATTTTTGATATATTTAGAATATGTTAAGAATATATTAAAAATATATTAACAATATATTCGTAATATATTTTTCGTTTTGACAGGGATATTTTACGTATATACAAAATATACGAACAAGGTATGTATTCCGAGGATATATAGCTATATATATCTAGCTTTATATATTTTATAACTCTTAAATATATATATATAGTTTTCCCAGCAAAACGAAAAATATATTGCAGATATATTGTTAATATATTCTCAATATATCTATAATATATTTTTAGATTATTTATAATACATTCATAATATACTCATGACATATTCTCAATATATTCATATTAAAATTTTAATATGTTTAAAAAAATACTTTAAGTTTTTTGGAATTACGTCGTGAAAATATTATTATTATATTAAGAATATTTTCTTATATTAATATAAGAAAGTATTCTATATTAATATAGAAATAATATGCGGACACAATATATATGATAAGAATATATAATTATGTATATCTAGGCTTACATATTTTATATCTCCTTTAAATAAATATTATAATATATATTTAACGTATATGAAATTACGTATATGTAAAAAATACAAGATATATTTCATAATATATAATGTTTTGGATATATACAAAATATAAAATATATATCTTGACTACAGATATATTTTCAACCGTGTGGTTTAATACATCTTTGTATTTGATAGCTTGTGGTATTCCTTTCTAAACCCGTATCGTTACAACACAAATGCAGACATCCTCTTTAAATTTCAGTTAACCTTTTCCTTCAAATAAAGTACCAGTAGCTTTTGTCTCCGCATTTAAACGTTGGTTCGATAAATGGTATAACTAGAATTTAGTCATTTTGCATTTAAACGCATAATTATTCAGTTACAGTTACATTATATTATATTGTAAATTAGCAATCAACTTTTAAAGTATATCCGACATTTAATTTTGTAATTTGCTAAATATACAATTATTTCATTATTTCTCTTAAACCAAATAAGAAAGTTGCATTTAGACTTCTGCATGAATTAAAAATCTTCCACCCATTATAAGCTTTGAATATACTATATATATATATATATATATATAAAAAAATTCAGTGTCAGTAGGTCCAAAGTGTTTTAGCAAATTAATTCTATTAAAACTAGTTTGACTAATTTTAGACTTTACCACTGAAAATAGCTATGTCGACTACTTCTTCACGTTCCACTTTTATTTCATACGTGTCATATGTATATGTAAATAACACATCCATCTTTATATATATACATTTTGCACATCTCTCGGAATTTCGTGCATATTTATTTTATATGCAGAAAAGTGTTATAGTATATTAATATGTATATACTGAATGTATGTATGTATGATTTATAAGCAAAAGTTAGTTTCAAATTTTATAATATACTTTTTCTCGGACGGAAATAAGACAAAAGTGACACGAATTTGTTTTATTTAAATTAAATAATTGTTAACCATTAATTTTCAATAATATATATAAGTATATATGCATATATATATATATAAAATAACAAATAATTAAATATATATGTGTATATATAATACTTTGTATAATTTTCACAAGTTTAATTGTGACGAGGAAAATGAAAAAATGACGAAAAGGAAAGGTAAGAAAATGGAAATTCTGCGAGCAAATAAAAGCGATTTCTGTTGAAGATTTGCATAATCGTTCTAAAAAGGTGTTACATTGTAAACGCTTTTTATATTTACTTTTGATTTGCATATTTCAGAAGAGGATCTGAAATGGGAGAAAGAACAAAAAAAAAAAGAAAAAAAAAGAAATAAATCGCAAGATATGTCGTTGACCTTTGTCGACATTGATTTGCCCTGGGTCACATTTTTGTCATCGATTTTTGCCGCTACCGAAAATGGCTCGTATCAATTATAAACGACACTGGCGAAGATTTTTATTTTGCAACTGAGAAAACTAATTTTGAATGCAAATGACTAAATTTGCCGAGTAGAAATGTTATGGCACTAATTTGGCTTACTTTATTATATCCTAGTTAGTTGTTACCTTATGAGGGCCTAAATAAGGCCACATAAGGAATTCTCAAATTTTTTGTTGAAAAACGGACGTCCGTATTAGGGCCAAACATGGTCTTGATAGGGCTTCTTTATTTTGAAATCGGGTTACATATATGTAATGTATGTGTTACATATATGAGTTGCTATTTCCACCAAATTAACCAAATTAGGCTCCGACGAGGCTCTGATCAGGTCCCAACCAGGGTCTACGCAGGCCATCATCAGGTCCCGATTAGGCCCAACTTGGCCTCGATTAGGCCTTAACAAAATTCCGACTAGTCCTTGACAAGGCCCCGACTAGGTCCTAACAAGGGCCTGACTAGGCTCTGACAAGGCCCCAACCAGTCTAAGCAGGCCACAATTAGATCCTGATTAGGCCCCAGCCTGGCCCCGACCACGTCCTGACAAGTTCCCGAACAGGCTTTAACCAGGTCCCGACTAGTTCCCAAGCAGGCCCCGAATGGACCCTGACAAGATAATCTTTGACTAAGATATAATGTAAATGAATATTTTTTTTCCTCCAAGTTATATATCTTAATTGAAATAGTTCCAAGCAATGTCTTAGATTTGAAAACAATGGAACAATAATCCATTACATTAATTTACATTTGACGATGCATAATCGAGATCGCGACTGTTCGATACAGAACTTTATGGTCCTAACACAGATCAAAGACATAAACAACTGGCGCACTCGACTTGCCAAGTATACAATTTCACATTCAAAGTGTATGATAATCTTCGAATTTGCCGTTGAATATGTATATCACCTCCATATTGTGTGACTTCAATAAATACCAATCATTTTCTAATTAAAATAAATCACATATTGTCCATATATTATCAATATATTGATAATATATATTTACCACATATATTTGCATATTTTCCATATATGGACTATATATTGAAAGTGTATTAGCACTTTACAAAAGTAATCTATATATGGTCAATACATGGCCAATACATGATCAATACATTAGCAATATATGGTCCATACACGGTCTATATATTGTCAATATGTGTTCAATATATGATCAATATATGATTTCATGAATAATATATTGTTAATATATGCTTTATATATGGACAATATATTTCCATATATAAAGCATATATATGCTATATGGAATATAGCATATATAGATTCTTTTTGCTACGGTGGATTTTCACTTTGACTATTGCTCGGAAATGTTTCCCAATGCACCTTGTGTATTTCTAAAGTAATATTATTTTCATTAGACCGAGAAATCCTCCAGCTGAAAATCCAACAAAAATGGGAAACACGTCTTATGTTTGTAATCTTAACAAAAGCAAGAGACTTTTCAACTAAAATACGGTTGTTAATAAACTGTCGCTGGACGAGGCGAATAATCTAATTTTCTCTGTTTTATGGAACACTTTTTTAAAGACTGCTATATATGTTTCTTTTTTTAGTACTCTCATAAAAAGGATTATATAATGTCCATATAATGTTACAATACTGACAATATATTATTTTTAGCAAATCATATATTGACAATGCATGGTATTACATTGATCATATATACATTACATATTTTTCATATATGGACCATATATTGGCATTGTATTTTAAGTTTACAAATGCATTCATATATGATCAATATCCCTAGTAGAATTTTGAACTTGGCTAAACCTGGGGCCTTCTTGGGCAAACCCTGTTCCAAGATTGGACCAACATTGGCCCTATGTGGGATTTTTGAGGGACCCACATTGGTTTGAAACGCTAACCTATAAATTACCTAGTTAAATATTCCTAATATGGGCCTAACGAGGCTTCCCTGGTTTGGGATATTTGATGAAATCCAATGTTGGCCTAATTAAGCCTCAGTAGGCACACCTGGGTTTAGTCAACATTTATGTAAAATATTTGTTCAAAAATGCTTTATGGAGAATCGAACTCAAGACCCGAACGTGAAAGTTAAACATCTTACACACTGAGCTACGAAGACTTCTAATGAAATGTTTTGTAAACATCAACTTAAGTCTAATATAGTATATATATGAGACTAATTTGGCTTGCCCATAAAACCCTATACAGGGAATGTGTGGGTAGACGTTTCATACTCTTATTGGGCCTGAATATGGCCCGTGTTAGGCCCCATATTGGCCCTACCTTCCATCCCTGCAACGAATTATACAACATTGAGCCTACATTGGCCCATTCCAGGCTTACCCGTAACGAGGCGAACCCGGACTTTACCAATCCAGGGCCCGCTTTTTAACTAGGCAAGCCTTTTTCAATTCCTACTAGGGTACAGATAAAGTACTAATTATATCTAAAAAAAAAGGTTTTATATAGTTGACTTGATAAAATCTGTTTACTTATCTCAACACTATAAGTTATTTTTTTACTCGGTTTAACCTTACTTTTAATTGTGAATATTCCAAAATATTTTAGAACATCAGTACAGTTTTGTAATTAATATTAATTTTCATCTAAATAATATTTATGTCAGTGTTGCTAGAACTTTTAAATTACTTTGGAAACTTTCTGAGTGAATAAATGAAAATTATTTTCGAGAAAAGGAGATCTAAAAATATTTGAAATGTCTGAAATATTTAAGTTTGTTATTGAAATAATAAACTTTAAGAAATAATACAATGATACAACTCATACTTAATAATTCGAAAGTCATTTGCAATGTTATTATCAAATTGTATCCATCAAAATCGGTGAATGAAAACGTGTTACTTGTTATGATATTCATTACAATTGTCGTAATTGCGCTCATTGCAGTAAACTAGCTTCAAGTCTAAAATACTTGAGACGTATATTGTCAGTTCGTTTACACTGCTTTTACAAAAGCTAAGAAGTTCGTAATCAGATAATAGCCGCACTGGCATTCCTCATCCAGATTTAAATCTCTCTAGAAGCTGTCACGCGTTCCGTTATTCTGTAAGTTCTACTTTAGAATGTTCTTTCACTCTTTCTTCCTACGTATTGTCATCTACATTTTTTTGTTATTCGAGCACCTCATTGATGTTTCTCATGTTTTTCTAACCATCGCATTATCTGTCGTAAAATGCATTACCTTAATGAAAGACATGCATTTTTTTTAATTTATATATTTTTATCCGTAAAAATAAAAGTGACTTTTTTATATTTTTGCAATTAAATGAAATTAAATGTTACCATTTTTCATTAAAAAGGGATGCTTGTATCTAATTATCTGAATATGATGATTTCATTGTTAATATATGTTTTACTTAAATGACAGAAATTTTATCTTTACAAAGTTTTCGTACAAATTTAATGGTTTCTTATCAAAATTTCGCGAGATCGAATTTAACTTTTAAACATTATCATGCAAAACTTATACACGTGTTATCATAAGTTTTATGAAACAAAATGTCAAGTTTCTTCTAACAAGTTTACGTAACAGATATAACAAGATGCAAGCAAAAGAAAGAGGAAGAAAGGAGAATGACATGTTGAAAGAGGGAAGTAATTAAAAATGAAAAATGAAATCCTCATAGAGTACAAAACGTGTCGCAAAAGCGATTTCGCCGTCATATGTTTATGAACTATGCAATTTTCCTTCATTTACAAGTTTATGAGAACCAAGACTCAACAGCATTCTTTTCTGTCAGTACAATAGATGTGAAATAAACATTATCTGCTACAAATTTATGACACTTTAATTGCCGAATTAGACTAGTGAAATCTGATGAAAAATATCATTTATGAAATGCAATAGAAATAATTTATTATTAATATAGTTTTTGTTATCAAGAATATTTTGTCTATTTGGAAGATTTTGCATAATTTCATTCTTGTATTATATAAATTTGCAGATATAGCGAAACTTGACAATATTTTCAAACGATATTTATTGAACAAAATTATGGTCATTGAACGAAAGACCACGTGCGCATAAGGTAATAGTGGTGTTGAATAGAAGCGCCTGCGGTGAGCTAGCAGACACTGTTATGTGCCTCTTTTTCCACGTGTCATGTCACGTGGACTGCTGCATCAATAAAGTAATATATTAAAGCACTGCATTTTTATTTACCATCAAAGTCACCCGAACGGTCACGATTTTATGATTTTCACGTATCAGCGCATACGAATAAAAAAATAGACAATTTGTAAATTGCTGTCCTGCTTCCATTGATCCCATTTTAATTTTGCTGTTATAACCTTGTGACTAATTGGGTTACATTAAATTATATTAATTTGAGCAATAGAGATAAGATCAATTTAGTTGCGTTCTTATCACATACACGATTAATTTTATGTTGATAATGATTAATTAACTTATTACATTCGATCGATAATGAAATAAAATTTTTTCAATATATAATATTAAAACGGTATATAAAATAATTTAAACAAACAAAAAAGAAGGTAGTGTAAATTATTATTAATTTATTCTTTTTTTCTTATACTTTTTCAATTCAAGTTTTTCTACCTCAGTGACTTTCTGTTACTCAAAATAAAGATATTCCGTTCAACTAGTTTTAATATTAGCACAATCTTCCTATTTGTAATTAAATATTTCCAACTTTAATAACGGAACTCCATCGATTCTAATTGTATGGTCGTTTCAAGCGTGATTTTTAATGACAATAATATGTAAATGTTTTTACTAATGTAGACGCTTTGAATTGAATATTAAAACAAAACTGTACAATCATGTAATCGCGCAAATCGGGTTCTACAAACTTGCTTATAATTTCAATGTTACGACTGAAATGTTACGGAACTGTTCGTTTGGTTCATTTCAAAATAAATTAACACGAATAGTGTCATTCTTGTGACAGATTTCAGACAACAGAATGTTACATTCAATGAGGTTAACATAAACATGGTGATGTAAAAAAAAACAAGAAAAAAAAATATCTACGCCTCTGCAACACTAGAAAATAATTCACAAGAACATGAACACAACATAAGTTACGTTAATGTACTGTTACAGGAAGTAAGTTACTTCTATGTTAGCTGTCGCATTATGTATCAATTCTCCGGATTGGGTAAAAACTGATGACTGACTCGATCAGACTCCGATCCTCGAGGGAATTCGTAGTTAAGTGAACAAAGCTTATATTTAGTCTGCAAATTTGTATCGAGTTGCGTTATTTAGTCTTATATAGAAGACAGTGATTGACTACTGCGCCAGATAATACTGGACTTAAAATAGGTTAAAATTTATCATACAGAAATGAGAATTTATGCAAATACATACGAAATATTACACAATAAAATATTCTCATTTTATTTAACATTTATAAACAGTCATTTGTCACTTTGATTACAATAAAAATGTCATTTTTTCGATAAAATGTTGACCAACAAACTGTAATTGACAAAATTTATTTGATTTGGAACTGAAATTTCTTTCTTATAATCACACTGACATTTCATTGAAATTGAGTTTTGAAAGTTAGTTTAAAACTCCGAGGTAATCAACCTTTTGCCAGTACTGCCAAGTTACCGTGTTAATTTTGAATCGCGCGTCAATTACATTGACATTTTTTATCACTGAACATGACGTGGCAGTTCGAAAAAAAAACGTCAAATGGGTGTCACGTAAAAGCATCACGAATGCCGAAGGAAATAATTCCCGTGTAACTACTTCCTCAAACTAAATGGCCGGTTATTTCTGCAAGCACATCTCTGACGTTCGAAATCGGTGGTGCTTTTATCATTTTCCTTGCCTCTTCCTCTTCTTACCTATCTGACTCTCTCTCCCTCATCTTCAGCCTCATCTCTATCGTATTCGCCTGCGTTTCCGCAAACGAGTCTTACTTCTTAAGCATGCACTTCTCGGGACGTTTTTCTATTTCTTCGTAGTTTTTTTTAATATTTTTGTTTCTTTTCCTACAGCAGCAGCGTGTTTGATTAAACTGCGTATTCCCACGTGATTGCCAATCCTCCATTCGGCGTCTTCGTGATCACGCGCAATCACGTGCGAGTTACTCTGATTACAGACGCGGCCGAAGAAATGTAGCATAATTTCCGGACGAAGCCGCGCTTTTTTGTCTCTCTTTCTCTCCACTTCTTTTCGGTTGGCAATTAAAATTACTACAGAAATAGAAAACCCATGTGGTTAAGGAGCTTCGATAATCCTATCTTATCATATCTCTGCATTGCATAAAAACACACATATGTGCGTGACGAGTAACCACGAGCGAACATACCAAACAATTTGGCGCGTTCCACCGTGTTCATCACACTCATCTTTGTCTTTTCTCTGACAGTTCTGTCTCCTTAACACCAGTTGAAAGTTGTTAAGTTAACTCTAACGATCAATGAAATCTATACGTTTGGTTGTGTATAACAGTTAAGATTATAACTGTTGTACTTTTCTTGTCTTAATTAAGTCGTTAGTAAAATGATTTTGATCGATTTATTTGACAATAATATTACGTTTGATGAAGTAATCGACGATAAAATTTTTGGTATTTAAATATAACGGTTTTTAATGATGATTTATTGTTAGGCTTATAATATGTAAAGTGAAGATTAAAAACAAGTTTGTGTGATTTTAATTATCGATAATGAAAGTAGTAGGATTGTTATTTGATTCGGAGACATTCTTTATATATAATTGGAAAATTGTGAAATAGTTCAAAAAGGTTCATCACAAAATGTAAATGAATCATTTAAATAAATTTGTTTATGCATTTTTGAAGAAAATACAAATAGTTGTGCAATAAAAATAGTAATAAAATGTTGCATTTCATTTTGCATTTTATTTAAATTATTGCATGTATCTCATTCGTACAATGATACGGATGTAATTTATAGTACAACATTAGAAGAAGAAATAGTTATCATGTTGCATAAGGTATTTCTGAGATTCTACTTTGTATTGCATTTTTTACACTGTATTTCTTTTACTCGGACAAATGAGGAACACGTAGGAAAACTGGTGAAAAGGTTTTCTTTATAATGTTAACAAAAACATTCGTTATTATGAAAAAACAGAAAAACATAATTAACGTGATAAAGCATCGTTTGAAAGCTTTTTTTAGGGATGTTCATAAAGATATTCTAGGTACTTTCCATAAAAAATAAGTTCCATTTCACTTAATAACGTTGCTTCTTATACAACTACTGTGCTCTTTTTTACAGTTTAACTTGTACGTTGTTACTTCTAATGCTTGTACTCTAAAAAAATTATATAGAATATTATTACATTAATTATATATTTGTGACAAAATTGTAAAATGGTATATTATTTTTTATTAATTAATTGATTTTATTATAAATTATATATGCGTATGTATTTATAAATTTTCATTTGTAACGATGAAAGTTTTATTTCGCTTTTAAATTGTTATGTAACATTTTATTGTTTTTTATTATGGCAAAGTCATAATAATATTATGCGAAAGCACTTATTATCGGTGGCATTGATCTAATTAAGGAAGTGGAAGGATAGAGATACGTCTTCTCCCCGCTTTCTTTTGCAAAAATAATCGTGCTCGTTGCAGAATGGTAAAGTATGAAAGGACACTTTTCATTCTGCCCTTAACCCGAAACCAAATTATAACAAATTCAATATCATCCGCTCGATAGTTCCGAGAGCCAGGTTTTGGTATCGCGAGAAAAAAGAGGAAAAGAAAAGCTTATTCCGAATCTCAGCGGGCAATACGTTTTGGTGATCCATAGATCTCCAACCTCGGAAAAACGGACCAGTACCTGAGTCCGGAGTAAAGGTCGGAGTTTTGAGCAATTTGACCGAGCCTTACTAGAAAAACCACTCCGTTCCCGGATTTTGGAGGATACAACGAAGTAATTGAGATCATCGGCTCAGCATCGCTTAACACCAATCGACTTCAGGAAAATTTATCAAATGAAACTCGTGAGCATAGCCGAGAAGAGATTCCGGAGACACTACCAGACGAGAAGTTTAGTCGAAAAAAAACAATACAAAAAATCGTTTAATCGTCGGGCATTTTCCTGCTTTTCGCTTCGCACGAGATCTCTTGATACGTTGTTATTCCACATATTTAATTTTATTCATATTAGAAGTCATATACTACAAAGAATAGGGTCTCAAATTTTCACTTTCTTTCTCTCTTGTTAATGATAATTTTGTTTTTATGGAAATTGCGATACTTGTTTAATTTAATAATAATTTTTACAGCTGAATTTGGTAACGAAAATTTTGTATACAAATGACATAATTTTTATTTCTTTTCACAGAAATGTTTAATTTGTATGACTTTATTCATTTTCAAACTTTATTTTCTTTTTATAGTGATTCCGAATAATTGACATATTGCATTTAACAGCATGGGAAAAAACAGCTGTTAATTCATTTGGTTATGATTTTATATTCTATATAATTTATTGCTTAATAAGTTCATTTGATTTATCGATATAAATGAAATTTCATCATGAAACATTTCTTTTATGCAACATTCAGTATAACATTTATTATTTACAATTAAGAAATATGTATTTAATTAAACTGAAAAACAAAAACAAATTATGTTTTAAACTCGATTTTGTAAACAATAATCTCCAATTTCTACTCAAGATAAATGTCTTAACTTTAAGCGTCAAAATACAGAGATCTTGTTGTGTACTGTAACTTGATAATAATTATAGTCGCTAATGGCAATTTTGATCCCAATTTCTTTACGATGAATGATTATACCAACAACAAGCGAAGGTGCATGAACAAAACGTTGATTTGCTCAACAATTCTCGCACAGCGACACATATATCTGCGTGCCAAATCTCTTTCTGGTTGATAATCGCTTCTTCGGGTTTGCAAATCACCATCCTTCCGTAATTCATCTTGCAAAGAAATCATTACACGTATAACTTTCACGGTAAAATCGGTCATCGATCAAGCGCATGATACACACGTACCGTCGAGACAACATGCTGAATGTGTGTTGCAAGAAGAGATGCAAACCTGGCTCACAGAACAAAGATAGAAATACTCGGAGTAATAAAGATAGGTAGAAAAGTGCGAGCACAATTGATGTATTTTCACTTTGTCATTTTCTTTCGTCCAGATGGAATTTAATAACAACGTTGTCACCTGGTACTGCGAAATCCAACGCTCTAATCCAACCCTTTTCTTCACGTGCGAACGATAGAGATCGTGCGATTCTCATTGTTACGCTCCAGAGCGATGAGAAATTGTTTAACGGTACAATCCGATCGCTTGTAAATCGTTCTTATCGCTGTTGTAATGATTAGCCGAAGCGAGCCAATGAAATAGTTACGCTGATGCCGAACGTTCGCGACATCATCGTGATAAGACACAAACACGGCAATAAAGGCAAGAACTTTATCGAAACGCAAATGAAATCCTTGTTCGCGTGATAATAACGTCCAGTATTTCTGATGCCTCTACAAAAATTTGCATATTTCTGCCATGTTTACGATGACTGTCTACCTCTCACAATGTTTGGCACATTTTTATCGAATTTTGCATTTTTTTATAAAATTACGTACGTCTTATAAACAAAAGTAGAAGCTGTAATAGTGAAAAATATTTCTTTTATTCATGAATTAAAAATAAAAAACAAAGAATTACTGTTATATTGCGGTGTTAAAAAAATGGTTTTAAATCAAAATGAAAAATGGTAATCTGTTTATCTTCTTTATTTTCTATTTATGTTCCATTTTCTTTGTTATATGTCCTCGTAAGTCAAAATATACCTTTAAGAAGATTTTTCAGCTATATAAAAGCAAAAATCAATTACTTATTCATTTATTTTTTATATTATTTATATTATTAATAATTTATTTATTTATTTGATATATGTCAAGTCCAGCGGTATAAACCATTAAAGGACTACTGCAGACAACGGGCGAAGTAATAACAGAATAAAAATTAAGATAACATAACTAAAATACATAATTAGTGATCACGCGAATAACTATTAACGGCGCAAGAGATCGAATCGATTGAGGACGCAAAAAAATCGATATTTCTATTGACACATAAGAATTGATTAGCATAATTCATCATTTTATACAAATTAGACCTAATTACATATGTGGATCGTGTCGGTGGTATGCATAATATTGACGGGTAGCGGGTATTATACTGTAAAAAAGGTAGTTTATTTTTCAACCATGTTTTCTAGCATATATGCTTCAGTTTTGAAGTTTTAATTTAAAATGCAAGTATATATGCTGTAATTTTAAAGTTCGACTTTAGAATGGACGTATATTACATTTATTTTAAAGTTATAACTTTAAATCTGTGTCTTATATTCAAATCCTTTACTTGAAAATTCAAGTCGCAGTTGAAAATTCAAGTTTCAACTTTACAATTGCATTCATAAGTTATATGCGTGGTGCGCAGAATGGTGTGCGCAAGACACATTGTTGCGAAACTTTTTCAACACATTGACTCGCATTGAAACAATTTGTCAATAAATATTTTGAATGAAGTCAAAAGTAGTTATTTGAAGCATTGCTATTTTGAAATTGCCATAGAAATGTAATCGATGTAGCATTGAAATTGGTAAGAGTATTTAACAATAAAAGTAGTTATTTTAGAATTAAAATTGTGAACATTTAATGGCTATAAAACAGTGTGCCGGTGAATATAACCTCAAAAGTCATGCCGTCTGTCTTGGCAATTTTATAACAAAAAATTATGAAATAAAATCGACTAATTTTATTTCATAAAATTATGAAATAAAAATTTTATTATGAAATAAAATATTTTTTATATTTTTACATTTTTAAAAATTTAATAATAATAATTACATTTTTTAAAGTATAAGATTTAACAATTATCTTCTTCTTCTTTCGTTCTTCTTCATTAAATTATAAAATCTTCTTCTTAATATCTTATCTTCTATATTAATATCTTC
>JABFPJ010003065.1:0-17274 GCA_022817425.1 Gryon sp. ZL-2020 | reverse complement strand
TTTATATATCGCAATTTTATATAGCCTACGACACTTTCGAGGGTTTCAGCTAGTTCCTCTCAAAATTTGAACGAAATTGGTTCGGTAGATTTTGCGTGATGCTCGAACAAACAAACAAACAAACAAATAAACAAACAAACAAATAAACAAACAAACAAACTAACAAACAAACATACTTTTATATTTATATATATTAGTTAGATATATACAAAATATACACAACAAGACATATATGTCTTCTTGTACTTTAGTATATATATGTATAAAATTTAAAATAAATTTAAACATAATGCAATCAATTTATTCAATATTCATTATGATTCGATTCAATTGGAAAATATTTTCAAGAAATTGAACGACTTATTTATAACTTTATTGCGCAAATGCAAACGACAGTGCATAAATAAATATTCATCAATGTGAGTGTTTACTTGGGACAAATTTGATGACAAAATATCATAAACCCATCCTCGACATCTGTTCATCTTCTTAACCAAACACATTTCAAATAAAAAGCTTTTTTAATTGATCGTTTTTAATTACTTTCAACTTGCTGAGCTTTCTCTGTGCATAACCATGAATTCTGGTCTAGCGAATTATTGGCAATGTTATGCTTCTCGTTGATGAGTTTGTAATGATATTAATTTGTGCAGCGGATTTTATTGTGACTGATTCTCATGATTGTCTGAATTGTATTACGGCTGCAAAACAGACGGCACTTATAATTGACTCGTCTCGACGGACTAAGTGGAATTTTCTAACGCGTCCCTTGGGATTGCATAATCGCGAATAAACATAGGTTTAAGGATAATGACCCTTTGTATGACACGTCAATTACTATATTCATGCATTTAGGTTCTTGCTTTTGAATATGAAATTTACTGTACTGAATCCTATGATGAGAGGTATATTAGCTTTTTCATGCATTTTAAATTAATGTAGTTTGTGACAGTAAAACAATAAATTTTTATTCTTCGTTATTATGGCGAACCTCATTTGCGTATATTTTATCTATAAAAAGATTTTGAATAAAACATAAGTCAATTTTTCAAGAACTACAATTTTTATCCATTTTTCATATTTTAATGGCGAAGAATTTCATGTTTTTTTCTGGAAAGAATATTTCTAAATGACGAAAATATATCCAAATTAGGCCATAGACATATTTTTGGATGTATACTAAATATATATAAATATATATCTCGGATGTTATAATTATTGCCGTTTTTTGTATAGATATATTTCGGCAAATGATTTTTTATTCCGTAAATGATTTATGCTGAATGAGGGATGATAATAATAACTAATGAAATGAAAATATAATTGAATAATTAGTTATAAGTTAAATATACTGTCGCTTTGAACATTATTTGACATGCTCAATGACTTTAATTTATTTACTCATTTTGCCATTAAGTAAATTGGTCTAATCAATATCATTAATGAAATGTTCACATCGATTATAGTACATTTTACAATTTATGAATATGTTCAAGTACATTAAAATTATTTTAAACAAATGTTGTCATTTTGATGATAAATTTTACGATAAACTTTTGTGTTAATAAATTTGATGAGTTATAATTATTGTTACAAATAAATTAGATGAAGTTGATTTTAACATGAATTTGAAATTGAAATTCATAAAATGACGACAATCTATACAAATGGAAATTACCAGAAAGTAATAACTCATTTTGCAATCTTAAAAATACGACACGATGAATCATATCCTTCAAAAACTCGACATTTTACACATGCACTTTGCCAAGAGTAGATGATACTTTCCAGACCGCACAAAGTACAAAACTTCCAAGATTTTTAGATCCTCCTTTGCGTTCTTAACTCACAAACTCTCCGCTAACAGCACTTTCTCAGGAATTCTCGACGACTCTTAATCGGTCACCGACATATTAAAGCCACTTCGTGAAATATATTTCAAAACATAATTTTCCCGTATGTAAAATTTAACAACTGGTTTATTGTACTGCTTATGGATGTTTATATATTAGATATAATAGGAGCAGTATGTTATCTTGTTGAAAAACTATAAAGCATACTTAATTTTTAAATATGAATTCTTTTAATTTATTTCATATAATCTTTATTTTAGATTTAAACTTATGTGAAATGATACTTTGATGTAGTAAATATTCATAATTCATAAAATCACACTTTTTATTAAAAATACAGATGACTTTTAAAACGTTGAAATTATAAGCAAACAAATGAATCATGAATTGCAGAACATTTAATTGCTTTTTGCTTATTTTTCTTTCATAGCATTTTATGACAATAAGAAGAAGAAACTTATTTTGTAATGTTGGTATATATATTTTCATCGCTCTATGTTTCATAACAATTTTTTCTTTGCAGTAGAAACATGAACCATTATTGGATAAATGAATGAAAGTCGTATTTAAGAGTGAATGAAAATTAAGCGGCGAAAAATATTTCGTTTCATACAGAAGTTGTGTTGAAAAGTGTAATATTTTATCTCTACACCAACCACGATTTTTTCTTTTTTCACTTTATGATTAAAAAGTGTCTGTGCTGCTATTTAGGTTTTAAACTTAAATTACAGTACTTCATAAAAATTGTCTCTTTCATAGTTAAAATGTTATTTTATGAGAACATTTCAGGTTGCGTTAAATATATTTACGGCAAAGCCCCGTACGTTTTACGAGAATAAATACATAAATCTCGCACGCATCCTCAAAACTTATTATTGCTTAAGATATGATGTCTTTAGTGTATAATATATATTTCAAACGCCGCTTGATTGTTTTTATATATAAATACACAATATATTTATATATCCATTATATACGCTTACTTCTAACGTTCATTGTTATATTCATTTAGAAGTTCGAGAGAATTTCGACGTGAAGTCTCTCGAACTGAATATAACAACACACAAGAGGATTTCACGTTATCATTATACTTGATGAAACATATACAAAATGAAATGCAACGACGTATAAAACATATTTAACTTTCTGAATTCAAAAATTGAATCTAAAATAAAATCTTATTTTAATTTGAACCTTATTAAAGGAAAATTGGAAAATAATCTTTAAAGTTTGAAAAAAATGAAAAACATAATAATTCAACTAATCTTTTTTCAATATAAGGTTCTAATAGCAATAAATATTGTCAAGTACATTAGCAAATTTTACTTGAAAAATCTTCAAATTCAAGAGTGAATGTGCAATAAAATCGAATTTATTAGATTAGGTAACAAGTACATTAGCTAACTTTAGAATTAAAATAGTAGAAAACTAAACTCCAAAATTATTAAACTAAAATTTAACAAAAATAAGTAATCAAAAAAATATATACAATATATAAACAACATGCAAAAATTAGATTTTGTTAGTTTTATTAGTTTTGTTAATCTCGTTAATGTTGCTAGTTACACAGTTATACATACTTCTTAGTTTCATTAGTTCCGATAGTTTTGTTAGTTTCGATGAAAAATAAAAAATTGGCGCGAACCATAAGAGTTTATATGTTACATTATACATGTTGTAGAGGTTAATATTAAATTCACATAAATATGGTTCGCGCCAAGTGTTTTATTTTTCATCGATACTAACGAAACTATCAAAACTAATGAAACTAAGAAGTATGTATGTATTTTCAGTCTATCTGAATTTTTATGTTTTATATCAGTTTATTTTTTCATTAACTTAACTCATAAAAGGTTTTTTGAAATTTGAGAGGAATATTTACTAGTTTTTTATGAATTTTTGCTAAAGAACGTACTAATCTGAGAACATATTGAAGAGAGGAACAGATTTTACTGCTATACGTAATAAAATTTGATATTTAAGTAGCACATTAGAATAATATTTATTTCAAAATTGATACTTTAATATCAATTTTTACTACGTATATGGATGTTTTTAACTCATCAATTAATGGCCTGAATAAATTCTAATTAAACCGCTAAAGGATAGCTGTGATCCTCATTAACTTTTAAATAAGTGATTCAGGTTTTATTACAACCATTAAAATAGTAACAAATATTTAAGTTTGAAAATTGTACGTTCTATTTCAATAAATCTTTAGTCGGAATAAATTTGAAATTATGTTAAGCCTAGCATTCGCACGTTGTGTATCAAATATATGTATAACTTTATTAAATTATAGGTTATTAGAGGTATATATGTTCCACACATTTTTTAGTCATAATAGCAAAATAATAAGTATACACGTTATAAGATAATTCTAATAGTTTATCAATCTTTTAATTAATTTCAAGTAATATCAAATATAATGATATTGATCCAAAAATAACAAGTTATTTGACAATTTATTAAATATATTATCCCCTCAGCAAAGATGGATCGACTGGATGATAAAAGTTCCCGATTGCAGGGAAGCATGTCAAATAACTTCTCGGTTTTGTAATTGATCAAAAGATAATTCGAAAAACATTTTACTCGTAACGAAAAGTATTGATTCTTGTATTTGGTATAAAGGTAGTGTTGATTTGTTCATAAATATATTCTTAGAATTTCTGAGTAATGCTTAATAATAATCATTAATAATAAAAGTAAAAAAATACTAATAAATAATAAAATATCTAAAAAAAGACAAAGAATGTATCAAGATGATATATTATCATTGCGAAACCTCTAATTCGTCATTACTGTTTCAAATTGGAATATTCAATGATGCAACATAATGAAATAATAAAATATGTTACTTTCTTACAAAAACTTATAGAAAATTAATGATTTGAAAATTAACATATAAATTACATATCAAATATTAAGTACTGTTGATTCGTTGGCCAAGATCGATGCCTCTGCAGTTGTCCGATGGTTATTTTCAACTTATACATAGTATTCAAGTATAATCCACGTAATTAATATTAAATATTAATTCCTTATTAAAGTCTTCTGTATATTTTTCACATTTTCACTACCTGCTAACATTCGTTACCGTAATATCCTCCTAATAATAAAGAATAATACAATTTTGTTTTTCTCACGTCTGTGTTCATCAACATTTCATTATAACTTTCCTCTTATTCCATCTAATGCTGGAGTTTTTCCCCGTTCAGTTTATTAATCCCTTCCTGATCCTATTAATCCGTGAAAACATTTTTAAATTACTAGGATAAAGAATTTATAGATTTCTGTGCGCCAACTTGGCGTAAATATTTTACGAAGAGCCGCTTCATTCGAGCATGCACAGTGTGCTTCTATTATTACTTCTCGTCTGGTAAACTTTGGAACCATCTCTCTTACGTTTCTTCCTCATCTCGCGTGGCCAACTCGAGCACATCCTAAGGGATTAGCTTCGGCGGGAGATTTAACCATTTCGTATAGAGTTCTGGCGAAGCTGAGACAAATAGCTTGAAATAAGGCTCCAAATGCAAATTACTGCTGGAGTTAGATGCGCTTCTTTCCGATTTATCTCACTGGCCGTTTCTTTTCTTTCCAAAGCAAATCCTGCAGCACAGTTCGGACTGAGATATGCTTCGGAATTTCTTAATATGATCTGCATTTGTCTTACCTGATATCAATTGGTTGTATAAAGAAAAAAAATTATTAACCATTCTCCAAAATCACATTTATATTATAATTAGGTGATTATGTAAATATATTTTGTTATAACCAGTATACATAAATTTTGGTAAAATGAAAGTCCACGCAATTACATTTGCAATTAGTTTTGAAATAATAGTGATTTATAAACACGCACTTTGTTAAAAATATGACATTACAAACAAAATAATTAAGTAAATATTAAGAAGTATTTTATTAATAATAACAAGTTTTAAATAATTATGCTTTACATTTTAAATGTGAGTATTTTGTGAAATTTACAATTCATACTGCATGTATGGGATTAGACATTATCAAATGCAGTTAGCTTGATAGAAATTGCAAAATGATAGTTTGAACTATGATTTGAATGTATTCCAAATTTGATGAAGCTAACAGATTATGATTATAATAGGTGACTACATTTATTGATTAATAAATGGTGGCATTGCATTCTCTTGTAATTTAGTTTCATGAAAGAGTAAAAATAAGACGATATAATAAGTTATTATTGATAAAAGATATAATAAATTTGCGATTAAATTATTTTATAAACAATCACAATAGAAATCGGTTAAAAAGTGTTAAAGCAGGTTTGACTAGATTTTCGTGTCAGTGAAACCTGTTTTTATATCTAATTTAACGTCTGTATGCACAATTGATTTTCATTATAACTGTAATTTATTTAATTACATATAATTGTTTTTCATCTCAAATTGAAATTAAAATTTTGCAACAATTAGAATGTAATCATTTTGATTACATTGTAACTATCTGACAATAACTTTTCATCTGTATTTATTCATTTACTTGGATATTTTGTTTAATATATCTGACAAAATATGTAATTATGTCTATATCCATATACAAAAGAGTGTATATAAATAACGATGTGCAAAATATAATTTTAATGAAAATAAAGTAGCATAAAAATTGTTGATTAATAACAATATAAATATAAAAGCAAAAGAATCTTTGCTTACGATGATAATGATGATAAAATCTTTTCGTTGCTTACTAAATGTAACAATGGATTTAGGTTTTTCGAAGATGACACTCTGAATTAATAAACAATTATGAAACATGATATTTTTTCAGAAGCTTTTTACATTAAACTTTAGGAAATGTGAAGGATAATGTATTGAATTGGCGACTAACGAGGAAAGACCTTTTTGTAGATTAATCGCGCTCGACCCACGTTATCCGTAATTAATTCGGTGTTAAACTTCTCTAACTATAGCCGTTCAATTGGCAATTGTCTGTAGTAATTCAGTGGCACTTGAA
Source organism: Gryon sp. ZL-2020 (assembly GCA_022817425.1). Taxonomy (NCBI): domain Eukaryota; kingdom Metazoa; phylum Arthropoda; class Insecta; order Hymenoptera; family Scelionidae; genus Gryon; species Gryon sp. ZL-2020. Next base: position 10,429 of record JABFPJ010003065.1, on the reverse strand, counting down.
ATGTTGATGCCAATTATGTGACTCCGGAGAATATAGCGCGTACCACAACAGTGGATTCTTCTGCCGAAACTCTCACTCTAATCAGTGATCGAACAGCAAATTGAATTTTACGCTCCGAGACGCGTGACTCTCGTAACAACATGAGGGTGACTGTACAACGATGCAAAAACCGGAGACAAGTGATTTGCGAAATTTTGCCTTTCAGACCAGTTCGTTGATGTTGTTGATACCAATTATCCAATATCAAGTGCTCCATTTAATTCTATGTGTTTGATTTATTTCAAGGAAACACAAATTTCGAAATTAAGTTATAAATCTTTATTTGTCACATTATAACACATATATGTGTTATAATGTGACATCATCCATTTAATTATTCTCTTGTAATGGAATAGACATATTTATTTATTATAAAAAATTAATTATTTTCGACTCTCACATCATGTATATATCATTATTTTGTCTAACTTACACTCTTAGTAATATCCGCTTGTTATGAAAAATTCTGCATATGAGACATGAAAATACTTCGTATTATTTTACCACGAGAATGTCTATTTGTGAGAGAAAGAAGATAATCTTGTGCTTGTGTTTCATGTGATAAAAGGAAAATCAATTCATGTACAGGTTAAATGTAGACGAAATTAACCTGTTTGAGGTTAAGTTCCCACACACTATATGAGTCAATTATGTTATGTTAGAAAAGATAATCCGTGTGTGTTAGGCGGATTCTGATTGCAAGATAAGGAATCACAACATGAAGACAATATTCTTGGTGTTGAATTAATATTCTTAAGGTGTATAACAATTTGTTTATAGAAAAATGTATAAAGTTCGGTAATTCTATTAATATATAATATAACTTCTGAAGTTACAGTTTCCGGAATATTTTTCCTGTAGCTCTTAAAATATATAGAACTAGTACAAATGAAATTTCAATAAAAGATTTAACAAGAATGAATGAAAAATGGAAACGTTCAATAAAATTGAATCTAATTGTGAAATCGTGTATACTTTAATTACAAATTTATTCAAACAATGCTCAGATAATTGTTATTCATGAATTTCAACAAACATAGAATTATTTATTGGTTCCCTTGATTATTTTCAATATAAATTTTGTTTTCAAATCACAATTATAATAAATTCAAACCAATTTCTCGTTCACCAATATTTGAATTTTTCATTCGAAATAGATGAAAAAGTCTTTGCCGCGTATATTTTTGTTGGACTTTATTAAAATAGCAATGAATAATTCAACTGCTTCAATAAAGCTTTCCGCCGTCTGAGAAAAATTATTTAACAACTGACAAACGGAAGTTTTTTCATAACTGAAATCAGCTCAGCTACCCCGATAATCGGAATAATAATTAATTCGCGCGCCTAATAAAAACGGGTCAGGCGGGTGTCACGGGTTGCCCAGCGTTTTCTCTCAACTTGATACTTATTCGGACGCCGGAGATTGATTATGCCAAGTAAAGTAATTTCAAGGCAATCTCCTCTCTGACACTTCCTTCGTTCGGATACAAGTTGAAAACGGAAAGAAATTACACTTAATCTAATCTTACTTATGTCGTTCTTATTAATTATAGGTTTCGAGGAACTTCTTAAGATTTATGGAATCGAGAAATGCAGAATTTCCGTCATGCAAAACGATTTACTACCGTTTTTCATTATGACTGAAAAATAAAAGCAGCAAAATTTTCGGTTTGGAAGTTATATCAAAATCAAAAGACGAAGTGTTTACGTGATTCGCAATTCGCGAGAATGTCGACGAGTGTTTTAAGCTTTCAGGCGAAATCCACGAATTTCGGCTAAACAATTTCTATCCTGGACTCCTACTGATCCGGCGTCTGCCAAGGAAAACACCACCAGTCATGTCGATTAATCTTATATGCATCGTCTCGAAACCAGACGACGAGCGTGTATTTTGAAATCGATCGTGCTGAGCTAAGAAAAGAAGTTTGCATACATAAACGCGCATTACAAATCACGTTATCGTGAATTGTACACGAAAAATAATCGATTTCATATATTATGCTCTCAGACTGCGAAAATGCCATAGAAGTTTATTGAACAATTTGTAATAAAGATATATTAGTTAAGTTGCTGCTTGATTTCAATATAAGAAAAATGGTGTACATTTATTATAGAATTAGTTTCATGTGATATTACTAATACAATTTTGACATGTGTCATTTGCTTTATCTTGCATCACAATCAAAGGAGATTTCCAAGAAAATATTATTCGTATAATGTAAATAATCAAACTTACTATATGCAGCATGTGTTTAATATATTCTTTTATATATAGAACTGCCCTTATTTAGACTTGCATTCTAAAACGCCCCAGTTCAAATTTCAAATGGATTTCAAATGGATACATGGAAAATAGGCGTTTTAGAATGCAATTTTGAACTGGGGCAGTTCTAATTGGAGGAGTCGATATATATAAATTAATATATTTTGCTGCAAACATGGGGAAGTAATTATTTCATTGAGGAAACGAATTCATTTAACGACTCCAGAAAGTTGAACATTGTACGACGAGTAATGTAACTCACACGAGTCACAATGATCAATTTCGCACAAGTTGCATATAGATCTTTTTATGAAACACTGAAACAAAAAATCTGACAAAACTGTCACAGCATAGCGAGCAGAAATAGTTTGAATGAAACAAAGTAATTTTTTCCAGACTTTGTCAAATATCATTTTTGCAAATGTCAAATTATGCTAACTTGACATTTGACAAAAACCAACCTTTTTCGACAAATTTGATATTGTACCAGGGTAAAAACTGCCTGACTGTTATTATGCTGTCATTACTTAAAATTTAGCTTGAGTTGCCTGTCAACTCAAGCTAAAATTGTCGAAATATCAAGTAGTTTTTCATTTCCTTTTGTTTCAGAGCAAATACAGAGGCATTGGTATTTTATCTACTGTTTTTCGTGAAAAGAGTAGGGCAAATTCTTTCCATGAAATATATATTTTTGTATATTTTGTTTTTGAAATATGTACTGTTTATTCAATGTTCGTCAGAAAAATGTTTTTTATTTATATTTTCGTGTATGCGGAATTATAACAGAAATATGCGTACACGTAATGCTAGCACACAGAATTTAACTGTTTACATCGATACATGCAATCGCTTCATGAACTCAAAGTTTTCGTACCTTTAACATCTCGCTCATCCATAATTTTTTCCCGCCCTAGTGATATAATGTTTTTTTAAATAAACTCAAACGATTTGTTTGAAGAAATATTCTATTATGATCATTGATATGAACAAGATATAAACAAGAGAAAAATGTGTAGATCTAATTTCATTTTTTTGTTTGTATACCACTGAAATGAATTTATTTGTGCAATACAATTTGTGCTCAATAAAATATTAAATGTTTGATGTAATTAATTATTAAAAGTTTTCAATTGTCGTGACGATTATGAAAAAGTGAAGCATTGTATTTCTCCAAGAAAACTTGTTCACTTCAAACAGTCTGTCTTTTTCGTACAGCTAATAAAATTCAAGGAAAAAACAGACATGTCGTAAAACGTGGTAAATACTTTAATGCAATTCTGTAGAATGATGTGATAAATTGACACGATCAATCAACTATCTTCTGGTATCTAATTTCGTAATGCATTTGATCAAGTTGAAAGGAAAAATGAAAACTACATTGATATTGAAAAAGAAAACACATTTATAGTGGGGAAAAAATTGTTTTTACAATGCAACTATGATAATTGAAAAATGATTTGAAAAATGTATTTGATTATTATTTATTATTATGTATATTATATATTATTATGTATACACTTTGCATTTGAATATCTGTATTTTGAAGATTTTTTAACATGTATTTTGCAAAAGTATTTAAATATATCAAGTGAATGTACTTGAAAACATTGCTCAAAATGCTTTCTTAAATACTTTTTAAGAAAGTATAGTTTTTTATTATGATTTACAGCTGCGGAAGCATTGATTCACTTTGCACATTCATATTAACATGCTTTTTTAAGATGAGAAAAGTGAAACATACTCAAGCTCGTAACTTTAACCTAAGCTGGCCGTTTGTTCATCCGATTCCGTGACCTAATGATTATAATATTGGACGTTTACCGTGGATTTTCAATAATGGGTTTTATATATTTTCCAACTACCCTAGTAGAAATTGAAATCGGATTGAATTGTGAACCCAACATGCAAACCATACTACCCTAGCAGGTCCTGATGTATTTCGAGGTGTGGCGCTGCATATGGATGTAACGTCAGGCATTCATTTGGTCTCGATCGCGTAAACTCATAAAAATGACGTCAAATTAGGAAACCATGTCGGGCCCGATGTGGTTTCTTTATAATGAATGAATAGTATATTACTTAACTAGTGAAGTCTGCAGAGGCTTTTCCCACGAGTGATGCCATTCTCACGAGTGAGAAAGCCTCTGCTTGCTTCAGTAGTTAAGTACGATATTTTTCCTTACGAGAGTGGGAAAAGTAACTACCCTAGTGGAAAAAGTAGTCTGGATATAGTATGGATGTAGTCTGGATACACTTCGCCAGACTATATCCAGACTAATTTTTTCACGCGGGTACTTTTACCACTCGTGTAAGGAAAAAAAATTTTAGATGTAGGATTTGAACACGTGTTCTTCAATTCTGTAAGTATATGACTTAGCTACTGGACTACCGAAGCTCTTAGAAATGGTAGCTAAGTATCGCTACTTACCTATAACTTTTACGTATGGTTAGGATGTGGCTATGGCATGGTTACCAGGTTAGGGCCCGATAAGACCATCCATATGTTAACCATGACGTGACAACCAGTTTTGGTCCAGATCAGGCCCAGGTCGGGAATCCCATTATACGGAATTCCCGACTTGGGCCATATAAACAGTCGGCGTTACATCCATGGTCATAACCCGATTTGAAAGTCAGGATGCCCTACCTCGGCCATTCTTGGCCCTTACAGGGCCACCATTTTTCAAATAAATTAAATAATGTTTCACAAAATGGTATTTTGGCCCCAATCGGGCCCCCATTAGCCCATCATTAATCTTGTTTCAATCAGGCAAACCACATCAGGGCCACATCTGAAACATGTGGCATGCCCGATTCCAATTCTACTAGGGTAGAAGTTCATTATTTGATGATTTTGTTGTTAAAAAAATAGTATTTTTAAAAGGAAACTCTCTTTTGGTATCAGACTTTAAGGATACCATATACAGTATACTGCATCGTACAAAGTTCTTCATTTATTGACATACATGTATAATACATGTGTATACGATATACTATTTGTTACTTTTGTGAAGCATGATATACATTTTATAATTAAGATAGTTGATTATTGTAAAATCAAACATACTTTAGATATGTTGTAATACGAAAATTTAAAAAATGCTCAATTTCGAATATTTTGCCCAATCTTAAGGATACGGTATATTGGAAGATTAATTAAAACTAATAATATAAAACATTCCTTGTAAGGTGAAATTTTATTATGAATATTACAAGTGGACAAGTGGTCTAGTCCTAATAAGGTTTAACATGAGATTGATCATGAAATACTAAATATGACAAATAAAAAATAAGTAATTTTGAAAATATGACTATTCACATATTTCCTGGAATTTTGATTTGCTCAAACTTGTAATTTATAATTTTTATAAATTTGAGCAAATAAGATAAGTTAATAATTGTTTATTTTGTACTACAAGGAACGCATTCAATGCGACGATGTATCACAGAGTGTAAATGGCATCTGCCAGCCGACATGCTTCGTTTGATCTGTAGTTACTAATATATAGCACATATATGTAGTCGTACGTAGCTTGGGGAATTAATTGAACGGCGGCATATAACAAGTCGAGCGTAATAGGATGATCAGCCTCACCGAGATAATGGATGCTCAGATAATAGATGAACAGGTTACACATTGCTCGTGTTAAATTTTGTTACCAATTAAATAAACTTTGTTTTCAATCTTTCATCCTATACATTTCATTGTCTCACATTTATTTAGCTGTTTAGACGGAAAATACATTCTTTTCTCACATGTTTATCGAAAACACGTCTTTTCGTCCCTCAAAATTGGGACGAAAGTGGCACTTTCTCTCCCTCGGGAGGAAAATTTTGTATCCCATTTTTCGAGGAAGAAAAGACATTTCCGATACACTGGTGAGAACAAATTTCGTCCTCAACTAGGGAGAAAAGTTGCCGATTCTAGACGAGTGTGAGGTTTGATACACGAGCCGAAGGCGAGTGCAGAAATCTCACACGAGTCTATTATTCTTTTAATACATTTTGAATAGAGTTTAATTTCAATAATTTAATGTAAACATTAAAGTGTCCTTTTAATATAAATGAGTAAAGTTAATCAGTACAAATAATGTGAGAAACTTCTAGAGTACAAGTTTTCGAACATGATTTCTTATTTTGTTAAGTAATTTTACGTTATAAGGTCTAACAAGTATTATACATAATTAATATTTACTGCCGCATTAGAAATTCAGTTACGTAAAATAATTAAAAAATGTTACAATATAATTAATTTATAGTAGATACAGGCATAAGTTAACTGAGTCCATAAATTAAAAAGTTAATCAAAAAACAATTTATTGTAATAATTATATTAAAATCTTTTATTAAATGTGGATGAAAAGGGATGCATTGCAAGACTTCATTTTAATTTAGATTATTAAAATTGATCTTGAGTTATATGTGTAGTCAATATAAATTATCAAAATCTTTTAATTATTAATTTCAATTATATAATAAAATGTCTTTTAAATCAACTGCTAGAGTTTTTAACTGGTTTGATATAATAAAAATCAAATTCATAATTCAAATATTTTAACCGACTTTCGAACTTATAATCATAAATTTTGCATTAATTATAATTTCTATATATAAAACGTAAATTACAAGTTTGTAAATATGTTTTTAGAAATTGATTACAGTACATAGTTGAGTACAAAAAATAATATTTGATGATTGGTTGTTACAGATCCATGTGGTAAATGCCGTGTCAACACAGTAAAAATGAACATCGTCAAATACTGCATGCGAGATTATGGTAAGTATAGTAGTTGGAAATAATAAAAATTAGCGTAAGAGTCGTGTCTACAGAAAGAGATTAAACTAACTAAGTAATACAAGTACATACTGATAATCGAGTAGTTTGGCACGAACAAATTACGGTTATTGAGAACAGCACATCATGATAGCGTTTGCAAATCGAGTGGGATTACGGTTGATTAATTAAATGCATAATTTGCATTAACGATACTCGATAAAAACATACAAAGAATCTCATAATACGATAATTTATCATCTCATTCAAATACCGTTATAATTTTCGTTTCAATTTGCACCAGGGTTGAACAGAGTTATAATTATGTAACAATTTACACTAAAAATTGCATTTGTACATTTCTTCGTAGTTTAAGCAATACGAGAAAAAGACAATTGCATTCGCAAATGCAATTGTTCAATTAATTGCGTGCAATCTCATCATGTCTATTCTCACATTTAACTTGCGCCTATATTTACCGAGTGTGCTAACATTTAGTGTATTCATAGTCTCGAACATTGACGTTCAAGCACTTAACACTTAAAAGATGGCTATTCGTAGAAAGTTAGTAAAAAGGCATATTCAACAATTATGGCATACGCATCGACGGTTAAGTAAGCGTCGGTCAAGTTGGTTAAAAGATGGTGACGGAATTCGTACTGCACTTATCCGAGAGATCAGTTGTGTGTGAAATAGATACCGATACATAGAGAATGGTCATAAGACGTGTAACTTAAAAAAACGTCACAAAGTGAAGAAAAAGAGAGAAAGAGAGAGAGATAGATAGAGAGAGAGAGAGAGAGAAAGAAAGCAAGAAAGAAAGAAAGAGAGAGAGAGAGAGATTAAAAAAATGAAAGTCTTGTTTAACCACGCTCTCTGTGTGTATGTTTCAATAATAGAATGGCATGCTTTTGAAAGCGCGTCCACTTTGCTTAGTTCAATCTGTTGCCCAACTTGATACACCACAACATATCTTCAATAAGTCTTCTATGTTGGCTTTTGAATTCATATAGGCGTGGCTTTTGCAAACATATAAAATGTAGATATTCGTCTCAGTCAAATTAATCGTCTCGTTTGAATATTTGTTGTTGCTGTTATCGTTTGAACGCAAATTCAATGTTGAGACATTTTTTTCATATAATAGGAGAAAGAAAGAAACGTGTCTATGTAATACTGATGACCAATATTTTAAATGAATTTAGTCAAAGATTTATTGACATTGTTATTTAGATATCTCGCAATGAGTTCTCAATCATTTCTCAATATCATATTATCAAAGTATCTTCTTAAGCGTCGACAAGAATATCTATCACTTGTCATATCCAATCAGAATTGTTAGTATCACATATGTAGGTCTGCAAGTTGCATGCTGAAGAATTATATCATTTTTGTTTAATTATCGTCGATGAGCAAAAGTCATAAATAATCACGCGCGACATATCCCAACAACATGCGAAACTCGTTGATATTTATTAGCACCCCCGCACTCGAGTTCCAACATCGAGACGTGATAAATTGTTGAATCGACTGCACGATGAATTGATAGCCCGGCCAATTGGCTTGGCGCTCTTTCAGGCACGTGATAGCTCGATAGTTTGTTATCAAAGGAAAAATGATCTGGTTGGCTTTTAACTGAATCCATCGATATTCTCAAAACTTGTTTTTGAAATTCAGATAATGACAGACAACTACATCGTTCATTTTATGAACCAGCTGACATGTAAATAATTGAAACAAATCATTTTGACTTTCACTTTTCAATGTTTAAATAAAAGAAAAGTTGTACCATTGTTGTAATTAAATGTAATTAATTGTATATATTAATATATAAATTAATATATAAATTAATATATAAATAATAATTAAGTTAAGTTATATTCTATTTACAGTTTATTGAACAAATTGAATAAAAATTAAAGAATTAAAATTACTTTTAGAAACTGTAATTGGTACACGTATTGCTATGCGTATTTAAAAATGAGTTACTCTAGCAAACTTTTACTTTCAGAAAAATGTTTTTTTTTTTTTTTTTTAACATTAAACAAGTTTGAGAATATTAATTAATATTAACTTTTTCAGCAATTCTTGGCAGGATCACTGAAAGACACAAAAGTTCACCTGGATCTATTTGGACACGATTTACTTTAGATGTAACTATGATTTACAAAAGCGACATAGATACAAGAATTTCTAGAGGACCAATATCTTTGTATGTACGTACAGCCGACGTAGCCTGCAATTGTCCGAATTTCAGGCCGAACAAGTTAGTATATTACTTTTCATCGAAAATACCACTTATGTCATATTTAATACAATTCCATGTAAATTAGCGAAATTAGAATTAATTATAATCAAGCTTATAACATATATCAATATATATACAACTTTAATATAAAAAATTATCTCTTGTTCAAAATGAGTTTCAAAGTTGATACATGTTCTCTACTTGTTTTCTCTATTCTTTTCATGAATAATTTTCTAATAACTTAATAAATAAAACTTTAAGTTCATAAATATTAATTACCTGCATTAAGATATCATTTTAATTAATTATTTAGAATTAAATGAATGTATATTGCGAAGATTTTAAATTTGAAAAATTAAGCGAATATGATAAATTTGATCGCCATCAATTTATAGTTTTTATGACTGCATTTAGAATCTTGCAGACAGTTAAAATAACAAGTTATTCTATCTATCTTTCTTTTTATCATTTTCTTATACTAAAAGAGTGCAGATATCAATCTGCTGCTATATCAAAAAAATTTTTGTTTCGTAATAAATTTGATATAAAATATTAGTAATAAAAACAATATTTGCATTTTTTTTATTTAGATTGTTCATAATGTATATTTACTCAGAAAAGAATATATTTTATTTTTAATGTATTCGGCATTAAAGTTGTGGTAAGACAAACAAAAACATTTTTTCATCAATTAAAAATATTAACATGCAAAATATGCATTTCAGATCCTATTTAATACTTGGCATGGAGCGCGATGGCAAAGGTCAAGATGGTTTGACAGTGACACAAAAATCGCTCGTTATCGAGTGGCGCAACGAATGGAAACAACGAATGCGTCGCTTCGAGAAAAGGGCGCAAACCAGTTGTCAGTCCTATAAGTTTAGTTAAGTCAAAACCAATGATCGACGCTTCATTGTCGATGAATCACGGCTTCTTCGATCAAACCCGCTACGCATTCAACGGGAAAAACGGCGTCATCTTTTTCATCATTGAATGATACCTCTATGACACTTACGTATCATTAAAACAAAAATAACGGAGACAAAAAAATGAAAAAAAAAAAAACAAAAAAAAAAAAAACAAAAAAAAACAAAATTAAAAAAGGAAA
>JABFPJ010003064.1:0-17277 GCA_022817425.1 Gryon sp. ZL-2020 | reverse complement strand
TGAAAAATAAAAAAAAAAAAAAAAAAACAAGAAATAAAGAAAAGAAAGTAAACAGTGAATTTTAGTTTTTAATTATTAAAATGTTTGTCGGCTAATAAATGTGATTCAGCTTAGTTACTTGTGAACCGTAAATGGATGGGTGACATATGGAAAAATGATAATTGGTTTTAATAGTTGATTGTGATAATTTTCTGAAAAAGCTTGTTGTATTCGCAACAACTGTGTTGCTTTTAAAGTTTGTGAAAGTTAAGTAACGTTACTTGTGTAGCGTAATTGGATGGGTGACCTCGGCAAATTATGCATCGATAATGATCATGAAAATGAGCTCGGAAAGTTTGGCTTTTTATCAGTGCAAAAGTAGTGATCGGATGTTAATGAAGCGAGAATAACTGTGCGGTTTGATGTAAAAAGTACCATTTTTGAGTATCGACAGCTAAAATTCGCTGGATGTGAGATTAATATTGAGAAAGATAAATCTGCCAATCTGACAGTTGAACGACAATTCTTATACACGGTTCATCGGGCCGAATAAATCGTTCATTGAAATTGCTTGTTTCCGCAAAAGACAGGCTGACAAAAAAAGTTCGCTATTCGCGAATCATTTACACGCAGCATACGACTTTATTAGGATTCAAAAGCAGTTACATTTCGCAAAATCGTTGGATTTGAAATTCAGTCGAGCAGACAAAGCGATCGAATAAAAATACACCGCAGAATTAAATAGGTCTTTTTTGCTGGGGAATTCAATTAAGATGTTTGGTTTAATAAAAGAGGAAGAAGAAATAAGTAAAAGAAGAAGAGACAAAAAATTGGAGAAGGAAACGACTGGAGAACAAATGGGAATAAACACACTGAAATTACGCCGATAAATAGCATAGGATTACAGTAATTAATAGTGCATTTGCATTCATATTCTCGGGCGCCTTTTTCACTGCGAAAGCGTAACGCAAAATGCGCTTGATGCAAATGAACGTTGAAAAATATTGCGATGTCACGCGTTTAACGCAAAATTCAGTCGTGCCACCACGGAGGTATTATTCCGCAGTTGCGGAGAGTTACTCTTACGTGAAATATTCATTCCATCGGCACATTGAAATATTACTCATTCGCATTTCTGCCGAGGTGCATCGGCATCTATTAAAGACAATTAATGTAATCGTTCATCTTGAAGTCGAGCAGAATTTCATTCGTCTAATTCGCCGTCGACGCGAATTTATTCTCTCGCACTTTCTATGACCCCACCCCTCGTCGAATATAAATTGCTACCCGTTAATATTTGATTCTCCTGATAATTATAGGATTCTATTTAAAACATCAATCATGCACTGAACTATAGGTCTCGAATTAACGTAATATCGTGAATTCCTGCGAGCAAGATTTCCTCTATCTGCGCGAGAAACTTGGTATTATAAGGACTCTTGTTATATTTTTAATTGCGTGTAATTTTAGAATGTCGAAATATTTCATTGGCTTGGTATCGAGCGAACTTTATGCTGATGATTATTTTATTCCAGTAATCTGTGGGTTGCTATGTGTTAATTTACGCGAGTCAGTTCACCAGGAAATACGTCTTATCGGCTGTACATGCGTTTCCGTGGATAGGCAATGATTTCCAGAGAACGCGATTTAGGGTTAACGACTGTTTTCGAATACGAACGAGTCATTTGTCGAATTCGCTCGGGTATATATCGAGGTGCACACAATTAGAGACAACTTTTCGGCTGCATTTCTCTCGTCAATTTTTTCAACAGTTTTTTATTTTGTTCAGCTTACAGTTAACGGAATTAAGATTTTGATTCAATTTGACAGAATTTTGACAAAAGTAAACCACTTTTCAAAAAAGGTTTAGTTTGTGATTTTCATTATTAGTATTATTATTATTATTATTATTTTTTTTTTTTTTTTTTGAAAAATCAGTAATATGGCTATTGATATGGAAACGTGTTTTTGCATCTCAAATTTGCAGTGGAATTCAATTCTTTGTGTCCAGTAGTGCTGATCATTCGTTATGACACGGCTTTTGTGTCAGATCCCTGATTTTGTTATAATTTATTATAAAAGTTTAAAGTTTTTCTTGATATAGCTTTTAGCTGCTAAATAATATAATTAACTTCGGAATCGGATTATTCCCGTAATGATTGATCATTGTAATAATACTAAATACGTTTTCACTATTAATGCTAATATTTAATAAATCATTTTTACTCAGAATTACTGATAATTAAAATATTGGATAGACAACCAGAAATGACCAATCATATAAGTGAAATTTAATAAATTTCAGTTTAATAATTCAAAAGTTTAATAGTATGTGCTTTAAAGATTAAACATCATAAAATATATTTTAATTATACTAGTCAAAGTCAAGTACTTCAATTGGTTTTACTTAACTTTAATATAGTAAAGTTATATGAAATCAAGTTATCGTAAAACTGACGAAAATGCATTCGCATATTCGAAATATAATATATTGAATGACATAAATATAAAGATTGCAACAAATATCTACCGGAATTTATTTCTGTATGAAAAATTAAATTAAATTTTATTTATAAATAATAAACTTGATTCATCTTCACCGCTTTTAATCTTTATAATTCTTGAATCGACAAGAAAGGTTTGACATATTTTGAGTTATTTTACATGCGTCTATCAGATATGTTTATACATTTTCTTTCTCTGAAACTTGACAATTCATGTTTATATCGGCATCGCATTTCAACGGATACCGCGAACTATTTATATGCGACTTTTTGCTTTTTATTAAGAGAAGTAAACAGAGGGGAGGAACCCCACAGCTTTGATGGTGCTCGAGGGATGTTGCAAAGAAAGCGTACATACGCGTCAATTTTTTGAGTTTTTTGCTTATCAAAAAAGGAACGCACATATTGAATGTTTGCTGTGCGTATCTCTCGCGTGCGTGTACATAGACAGTGACGAAGGGTAGAAAAGTAAACGATAAATCGAAGCAAATGAACCACTCGATAAAACTTTCACGCCGATTGATACAATTCTACATTGACCGGAAATCGCTTCGCGATAGCCCATACAATTCCTTCCTCCTGATGTATTTTTCTGTTTCGTCAGATAGAAAGCAAGCTAAAAGGATACAAAAAAAACAAATATGTAGATTTGTTATACAAGTTTGAAATGAATACAATTCTATGATGCATTTTTTTCATTTTTTTATAATCCGATAGTTACGTTAAATGTATCAAAAATTGTTTATACAGAACTATATTTTTGTTTCGGTGTATGAAAATAAATGCCACTCCAACCACTTCAGACAAACAAGTTCAGAATGTCGCGCAACAAAAAGTTATTACAACTCTGTGTGGTTTAGTGTCAAACAGTTTTTTAAGTCAACGTCATACTCACGCTTATGACTTGTCGAACAATTGTTTTTTGTTAGTTTGTCTTGTTTAGTTTTTTTTTCTTATCTGATTGTTTTTAAAAGTGCATCTTCTATTCAAATTCGAATTTAAATAAAATTCTATTTAAATTTAAATTCAAATCAAATTTTTATTGTGTACGTTCAATTAACAATTTTTTATTTATATTCAAACATTTTCAGTTACGTGAATTTGAATTTTTCCAACGACTAAATTCAATTTGCGTTAATACATTCGGAGAAATAAAAGTAATATACAAAGTGATATAAAAAAAACTAGTACATCATCAATAACATTAATTTTCGTGATTGAATATTTCGACAGAAAGAAGTTTAGTTCAAACAATTTTTCAAATGAAGAAATCTTAACACTTTAAACACTTTAAACATCTTTCATTGTTGAACACTTGAAATAATGAATAGTTTTCATGAGTTTGACAATTATTATTAGAAATCAATGAGAATATTTCTTACATTAAATCAACAGTTGTTCGAAAAGGTAAACCCAATGACTTGTTTCAATTGCGGTAGGGATTGGAAAAAACTTTGATTACATCAATTCCAACTTCAAAGTGCAATACGATTGAATGAAAACCACATCATTGGCTCTTAATTGTCTGTCGTTTTGAACAAAAAAATGATCCAGTGGTGTGTCTATACCATAAATCAAATTTTGCGCTTCAAATCAAAATAATGCTTTAAAAGTGACCTCCGAAATCAACAGAATAAGTTTACTATAATGGGTGGCCATAAGAAAAGCGAGGCAGCGCACAATTAATCACTTAGTGGCTTTATTCAATTATGTCACTGGTATAGCCGTGAAGGCGATCGGAATAGTAGTTTGGAGTATAACGTTGGAGGCCTTAGCCGGGTGGCTCGACCGAGGGTTGCAAATGGCATTATAACGCAGTAAAGTGTCGGAGGGGAAATCATAGCGGAAGTGTAGTACAGGCGCCGAGAGATACATCTGGACGTGTGTATAAACCAAAGTTCATCAATCATTGGCGATAAAACTCATTTGGAAGAAAAAGCTGATTTGACATGTCGTACAATTCGGCGGATTTACAGAATGAGAAATGACCAAATAGGGGCGCGCACACGTCTGATGCAATTTTATCCAAACGAACGTGTTTCGGAGATTTTTTCCATCTCACAATGAAACAACCGAAAAATTTGCCAATTATCTGACAAAGATTAGTGGCTTGTAAGGGAGTTTAGGGAGAAAGATAGAGCGACTAACCAGATCAATTGACTTTAATGATTTAGTCGTTGGATAATAATGATACTTTGATATGTGCATTCTATCCGTTTCTTTACATTTATATACTTTGCTTCACAATTATTCAATTAAATTTTATCCGACATTATAAAATTAATTATTGCATTAAACTAATTAAAAATGGCTTATGTTTAATAAATACGTATATGTGTGTATATTCTTTGATTTAAATCAAAGAATTAATACACATATCATTTCAACCATTTCACTGTAATTACAGAAAGATATATAGTAATGTGTATGCAAATATAATTATTCATGTAAAACCGTATTTTATCTTTGCAAAAAAGTGATAATAATCTTTTAAGGACGTACATATTTACAAAATATTCGATTTTCTCATAAAATGATATTTTATTTTCAGTTATAATAAATATTTGACTTTAAATACTTGATTGATTCATTTTATTTATATAAAAATTTAAATTTTTCAAGTATTACATATTTTTTATTTGCGAACTAAATTTTATATTCATATTTCTTTCGTAATCGAAATTTAAACACTAAACATTATTTAAAACAGTACCTACGTTTTACATTTTAAATCTCATTGACATATAATAATCATATAAAAAATATTTAAAATACGCTTTAAAAACGACTTTTTTCTCTTTGATACGTCAACCTACTTGATTACTCGAGAAAAAGAACCGCCATTCACACCGCAATAACCTGGCAAAAATATCTTCTTAACGATAATTCTATATATTTAGCCAAGCTGCGAACCCGCAATTTCAAATCGACTTCTTTCAGTTGGGTTCTCTCGCTTTTGAATTGACCCGCGAGTCATCGAGCAAGTTATCTCACTGCTCTCATTAGGACTTCATTCAACGGGGAAGGGTTACGCGGTGTGTTTTAACGTCGACTTTTCATTGTCGCGTCATTGACAGCGAACTTTTGCCCGAGTCCACTCCAGACACACCTTTCTCGTGCGCAACTTCGACGTTGAGAAAAAGTTCCTCGTCCGGTTGCATCGAACTTCTTTTCCTTGCCAGAATACCAACTTGACTCCTTCAGCTCTATCCTTCAACGTTCGAATGTTTGCAAACTTTTTTCACGCATCGTTTTTATTCGTTCAAGTGAGACGCGAGCGCGAAAAGAAACGCCGCGGCTGAATAAGCACGCTCAAAATAATGAGACGCTCACGAAAGGACGTATGTCTGTATTAGAGAGCGTATATGCGCATGCGCGCACAATTGATATCAGTACATTTAGTTTCTGAAGAAATTCGGCTATACGGAATATATATGCTCGAGAGAATTCGCGCACTAAATCCGGTTATTATAAGAGGATCAGGATTTGTTATTGTGTCGGATTTGCTTATAATAGATGTGTTCATTTTGCAAAAACATTATTTTACAGTGCAAATATTCAATGCAATCGATATTACCGCTGTCTTTGTTGGTGTGCTATTCCGGAAGCTATGTGCAGTCTTCAATGAAACACAATTAATTCGCTGGCAAAATAAAGTCTAGCGCGCTTGATCGAATTGTAGTTTACTGTCGTAACTAGATCTCATTATGCTTACGGATTTATTTCCAGACAACAAAAAATTGTACAAGAACAAGACAAAAAAAATTACAATAAATGAACATTTTTGCCGACTTGGTACTTACAATAAAATTTTCACTTGATGAAGTTGTAATGCAATTTTTACGGCGTTTTTTTTTGCCGCACTTTTTATTTAGTAATTATTTGTGAATAAAACAACTATTGCTGACTGCTTTTTCCAATCAAAAATTGCAATGTATACATTAAATGATGCAAAATAAAATAATGATTTGTATGGTTGAATGTGTGCATTTGGAAAAATTGATTTTATTAAATCAATTACACCCTTGTAGAATTAATTTAATATTGGTTTCGGTTAACAAAATATTCGGTTAAATCAATTACAATTTCAGTCCGTTCAATGAAACATGCATCTGTGCATATAATACAAATTATATATAAAATGTGATATAAAAAGCAAAATATATGAAACAGTCTTTCATACAGAATTAGGATTTCAAACATTCATTTTATTCAAGAAATAAATCTGTTTAAAACTTTTCGAATATATTTGTTAAAAATACAAAAAAAAGTCTCGAAATAATTTCATTTTAGAAATCATTCTAAAATGAGGGTTTTACATTGGAATATATGTTGTAAAGGATCAAATACCCTGCTAACCCAAGACTACTGGAATATCGACTAGCGAACTCATCTGCCCTCTGTTCGTTATATTCATGTACTGCAATCAATTATCGTAACCAAATAATGGGTTTAGCTTTCGTTTAAAACTTACAACCAACGTTATCTTGCAACTGGTGATTAATATTTTGTTTGTGTTCAAAGATCCTAGTTGATCTTACACTTTACAATTCTCCGATACTGCTTTGAACATGGTTCAGGAATATTATTGACTGTTTATTCTCGTTCGTAAGACCAAATTTGTATTAGACGTTGTTAGTCAAATCTTCAGAGAATTCCATTGGAAAAGAAATATGCACAATTTTGGGTACAAGAACTTTTACTGATTTTATTAAATGTCCATTAGATTATGTTTTAAAATGGATACATAAATTGAATTTTAATTTTTTTATTTATTATATTATCAATTATTAAATTATTACTAAAAATATTGAATTATTAGTTTTTATTATTTCTTTAATTTTATTTGCAATACATTACGAGCTTTTTTTATCCTTTAAGCGTTTTAATTATTTGAGTATTCAAATTGAATAATACTATTATTAGATATAAGATTTAAAATTAGATTCAAAATATAGATCATAATCATACATTTAACCATGAATTACTGCCAACTAAATTAAGCAAGCAATTTTTTGTGTTCTATTTTAAGTAAAACTTAATAACCATAATATAATTGTGCATGTATACATTAAACGTATATGTCCATTACATACATCAAAAATATCTAACTTGTACATTATGTACGACTGATTATAATTCAAATCATGTTATTTTTACAGTTTATCTTTTTTTAGCTTATACTTTTTTAGTTTATCAAAGTACATTTATTTCAAATATGGATGACTTTTTTATGTCATCTTGAAATAAAACGATGCGAAGCAAAGATAGGGAAAAAATAAAAAAGAATGAATGAATTGAAAGAGTCACAATAGACTTTTTTTATTTTCAATATCATGTATTCTCTTTGTGTATCAAATGTTGTCGTTACAGTTCATTAATTTTTTGTTACAGTGTCTTGCTTGATGGAACGTTTCAAGTAGTGGTATGGGCAGTGACTTTCGGCGATTGTAGGGCACTTGTTTAGGATCGCCAGCGCCTCGCAGCCGACAAGTGTGGATTGAGTGATGGGTTCAAAGTGCCGCGTGGTTCGAGCGACAGCATAGTGATTCCGACAAATTATGTGTTTACGTTCTTGTGTCTGCACACGCGAGTAATCATTCACGAACACAACTCGAGAATCGGGGTTAACGTATTGCACAAATTTGTCGATTAGAAGTGGTGAAGTGTAAACGAGCTGGCGTGGCAGAAGAGGATAGAAAAGTGCGGGGTCAAAACATGGAAAGTAGAAGAAAGATGAGGAATTACAGGGTCATCGCTATTCTTGCCCTGCTAAACACTGTCTGCGCACAAGGTAAGTGTTTTTTAACCTTCAATTTTGACCTTAACCTTTTTCTCTTCTTTCATCTTTAGACAAATTTGGTGAAATAATTCTGGAAAATTTTAATACTGAAAATAAAAAGTAGTGAAATGATATTTTTTAAAAATAATATATCACATGGGAGAAAAAAAATTTAGTCGCGTCAACGAAATGCACATTGTAGATTGACATATGTTGAACTAACCTTAAACAATGTTCATTTAACAATAAATGTAATTGTACTAAAATTAAAAGTGAAGGTAAATAACAAATTTTTAAGTTAAAAACATTTCGTAGTAGATATGTAGTAGAAATAACTTGACTCGGTAAGACAGCGCCACTTTATTGAAAATGACACTTTCAAAATGGGTTCATTATTTTTCTAACCTACAATTATTAGGGCCTAAACTTGCTGTTTTCAAAGCATGCAAGAGTTTATTAATTAATTTTAATTAAAAGTACTGACAAGTGTACCAATTATTATTATATCGCTTGGTTATAATTTGACATCATTTTTCATTAAAATTTTTGAGGTTATGTCTTAACTGTTTTCAAACTTTTATTATGTACGTCATAGTTATGCTAAATACGTTTCCAAAGTGGAATCATTTCCGAATCAGGTTATTTTAATTCGGTGTTTAACAATATACATTTACTTTTTTAACAAAAAAACTAGTTTAACATCAAATATTGTTGGCTTAACTAAATTTGTTTCTTCAGTGCATATATTGTTGTTGCATTTGAAGTTAGTGTTTGAAAAGCACGATAATTGTCAACGAATATTGTTGTCATTTATTATAGCTCTCGTCGTAACATTTGTATTTAAAAAAAAAAGAATTTTGTAAAATCGCCCATGCCGCGGGGCTGATACGTGCAAATCAAATTGATACGACATTTGAATGACAGGTGGAATGATTTGAAATTCACCAGGAATGGGATAAATATTTTTAGTATACCTCATAAAATAGGTTTCTCGCAATTTCGCTCTCACTCTTTCAGCAAAATTAATTTGCGTGTATGAGTTCGACAAAATTGACAACATATAATCTTTATGAATTGATTTTTTTGGGGGTATTTATTTGCTTTTTGTTGTTTTTTTTATCATTCGTATTATTTTTTAGAGGAGGGCTATTGTGTGATATTGCGCATATTAAAATTCTTGTTAATTCACGTTTTGTGATTGAGTTATTTACTATTTACGTGATGATTTGTATAGCCAAGCTAATTATTTTTTTGCAGTACATTTGATATTTTGTTTTGAAAATCGACAGCTGCGATATTTGATCTATTAAATATTCTATTTCAATTATACGTTTTGAAGGATATCAGTTCCATTATTAAGTTTTTTTTTATTTTTTTTGTTTCGATACTAAAATCAAACATTTTTTATTGGTGGTTGTATTTGGTCTAAAATGATTACACTCATGTACTCGGGTGTAACTTAATTACTGATGTAAAATTAAATTCAAGTAACAAAAGTTTGATTTACTGATATTGTTTTTATTTACGTAAACTGTAAGGAAATATTTCTTTTGTATTTGTTTAATATTATATGTTATTAAATTTCAACCATCCATTCTATATTTCAACGTTAACGAATTATGGTAGAAAGGAGGTAAACATGTTATAAACATGTAAAGTGCATGCATTTGTAATGTATGTTGTATGTCTGAGTTGTAATTTATTTGCAAAATTGTTATTAATTAAAATAGCAATCAATGAGTGAAATTGGATGATATCTTTTGTAATAGAGAAAATTAGTTTTACTCAATTAATTAAATATTTTGTTTCATTTAACTGGCAATTGATCTTGCATTTTTTTTAAATATCAAAAGCAATATTGTGAGAAAGTAAATGTATGTAAAGAACTTACCGAATATATTATACTCCATATTTCAGCTTATTCATTCAAATATGATAATGTCAAACTCATCCTTTATTAGAGTTTACAAGTGCACCGTGGGAAGTCTTCCCTCTATTATAATCATATTACGAAAAGCATGATTCTTAATTATCTTTACGTATACAAATTGGAAATTACGAATTGGTATCTAATGTTCTATTGGCTTATATGTAATTTAATTAGAAAATACATGCCTCAAGCATAGAAAATGCACAATGGACGGATCAAATGTTTAAATTAAACTACAGTACAAAGGTTTTCATAATTTCTGTACTTACATACAATACATTAATATTTTATATATAATGCATTAAAATATGTCCAGTATATTATCATTTTAATTTATTGAATATTAAAATAATAATATTAACATATAAATGTTAATATTATATGCAATTTAATGGAAAGTCATGCATACATTTCTATTTATTAAATTTCATCATGTAATGCATAAAATGCATAAACGTATGAAACGCGTTTTTCTGAATATAAAAGAAAAATGCAGATATGCCTTTTTTTATATTGCCACAGAAATATGACCTGCTTCTTTCAAAAACGCTTTTTCAATTCATTTAGTGAAATAAATCGCTTTGAGATTATGCGCGGTGTCAATATCTAATGATATTTACGTAATGAGAGTCTGCGAACAAGAGGATCCGCGTAACGAGCATTCATCAGGAGTGTCATATAAATCTACAAAAGTTTTTGTATTCAATAATTTATGTAAAAATGAGGTCTGAAAGCTGCAACTTGCCTTTTTACATCATTGTATTGTCAGAGACAAGTGTAAGCATGATTTTGATTCGAGCAGTAAAGCTAAAAGGCAAATACTTGTTTTAATTAGAAGCCCATTTGTAAGCGTTTGCATACCTTCTTGAATAAGTTTAAAGCTATTTTGCTTAATGACCTATAAAGATTGTTTTCAAAAACGAAACAAAACGCCTTTGAAATTATTAATGCCAGCAAGATTATAGTTTCATTCTATCTATTAATTGGGCAAAAAATCATATAATTGTAGAAGTTAATTCGTTGAATTAATACTTATTCCAAAAATTGGAAAAAAACATATTCGATAGTTTTATTTTTTTGATTATTTTCTTTTTCATTTATGTGTATATTTAAGTACTGAAATACTCGAATTTAAACATTTAATATATTATTTCTAGAAGTTCTTGTATTTATACTGAAATGCACAACGAACAGTTGAACGTAGAATAAGTAAAATGAATATAACAAAAATAATACATTTGAGCTTGTTATTTTTATATGAAACGTTTTCTATAAAAGTAATATATGTGCAATACGTTTTTGCATATGAATATTAAAATTTGCATCCGCAGTAGACATTTTCATATCGTACTTTGTAAAAAGTCTTATTGCAAAAAATTATATATAATATATGAATATTTAAAAGTTGTATTTTTATTTTATAAGGAAAACCGTTCGGTTATGACCTTTTGGTATCATTTATTTCTGCAGAGTTTATTGAAATGAATATGATATTTTTAGTGAAATCGCAATCGTATATTTTTCTTACAGTTTGATTAAGTGCATAACTTGGGATTGTTTTGATAGAATGTTCGTACATTTATCAGTTATGTTGGCAAATGTTTTGTAATGTGCAATTATGTTTCTTATACTTTGTTTGTGTAAGAGTTTTTAGTTGTGGTTATTTATCATGTTTACAAGTTTGGAAATGTAACTAAGAAGCAGTTTGTGTATTTAAGACGTTGTGGTTCTAAGACTGACCTAGATGACTGACCGCTTCTAATATAATCAGCGGTAGTTTCAACCAAAGCTGCAAAACCACAATTAACGATAGTTAACGTAAATTTCAATATAAATAATCAACATATTAATATATGAAAAAAAACTATAGTGTCAGCAAAAATTTTTTTAAATATATAATTATATTCATACAAGAAGAAACTTATATAAGAATATTTCTATTTTCAATTTAATAACGTAAATAATCTAAAACCGGTATTTCTAAATAAATTGTTTGCGGACAATACAATTTGTTGAAATGTTTAATCTGATCAATTTAGAATCCTAAATAACGCTCGAAAAAGTCTAGTTTTTCGTAAAATAAGTTTTTGTGATTGAGTTAAAACTAATTTTAAAATATATCAATTTTCCACAACAGTTGCGTTTTGTTAAAACAAAATTGTGTGGCAATAAAAACTTATAATACGGCCATTATTACTTTATCTCTTTCATTGCGGAAAAAATTGAATAAAACATTATTACGATGTTCAATCGTCAGCTTGTCAAAAGTCATATCTTTTGCAAAGTAGAAACTATCATAAAACTTCTATAAAGCAGCTTACTTCCACAAAACTGCAAAATGTAATAACAAAATACTAGATTAAATGTCGAGCAAATATTTTGCAATAACGATATTTCTCATTATCCTTGACTTATTTGTAAAGATCATTATAAACTTTATCAAAAGCATGTTATCCTTCATATCATTCAGTTTAGCATTTAAATCCATGTTTTCCGATAATTCATTGGCGGATTATAGGAGAATAGTTTTGATATCTATAGACATTCTATTCTTTTGTATATGTCTTTTGTAACTATCTATTGATTCAATTCAATTTTAATAAATAATCTTATTTCCTGTTTCTTAATATAATAATATTTTTAATAAACACTGTTTATATTAAAAATTAGTAAAAGTGAAATATCAATGACAAATTACTTTAAAATGAAAATGGGAAATAGCGGAAATTAAGATAAACGACGACCTGTTACGTTTCGAATAGTAAAATTGATCGAGGTATGAAAAAAATAAATATTCACGATTAAAGTCAGCTGTTTTAAATGTGCAGTACTCGGTTAACCTTAACGGACGATTATAAAAAGTCGTTGGTAACGATTAATAGTATATTTTGCACACATCAAGATAATGACATCAGAGATATATTATTCGCACAACCACCACAGTAAACTGTCGTATATGAAACGCGGAAAAAGCTACGCGCAAGTATACGAAATATGACCCAAATTACCGCATTTTTTTCTATCTCGAATCTGAGCACTCGAAGGCTGTGTGAGACTTTTTGTTGCATTTACGAGGTGGATTGAATAAAAACACGATTACCGCATCGTCAAGTGTTTACACTGCATTCCTCACTTTTGTGAAAAATACATATAGTTGAAAAATGATTTCGAACACTCGAAAACGTTACAATGAGCTCACTCGAGCATAATCCCTCGTTTTCCAATTTTTCGCTCGTGTACGTATCAACTTTTTTACTTCCCTCTCAACAATGAACCAACTTAATAATCGATTATGTTCTTTGGTTTTGATAAGAATACCGTTTTTTTGTTTCAATTTTTAGTTACGTTTATTAAACTATTTATTATTTCATTTAATCATTCGAAAAAACTTCACTTAAAACGTTAAAGTTGTTTTACTTAAATACTTATAAATTATCTATACGGTAACATTCACTTAATTTAACTTTAATTAAACAAAAATCAATATTTCAAGCGGAAGAAAAAGAATTGATATTTTGATAAGAAAACATAATTTAAGTTCGACAACACCTAATCTTATAATATTTAGAACTTGTCGGCGTGTTGCAACATTATAATTATACGGTTAATTACATGTGTATTACCCGTAATTTTGCTGTAACAATATCGAACGTGAGGTAACGTGTTTATTATGTTGCACATCAATTACACGTTTTCGCAAAATGATTAAAATGAGAAAAGCTTTTGAATGTTCATTCACTGACGAATACGTAGATATCATTGATATTTCCTGCATGTCCTCAAATTTGGCTTCTGCTTTTAATGGCGAATAATGCTGTTGTTTTCACGACGTATACGACTATTTATTCAGCGTACAATGCAAAATAGTGATACGTCTGTTTTTAGTAACTGTCAATTATTCTGATGACATTCACGATACTGAATTTCAGTAATGTCATATATGTTTGCATGTTATTATATGTATATATAATATCACATTATCATTTTCCAATTATTTTCATTTTTCGTCCAAATCATTCAATATTTTCTTTTTAAATTAATATATTTTTGAAATATTTTATGATAGAAAAATATATAAGGTATAAATTTATATTATAAACACTTTTTAGACTGATAATAAATAAAAGCGACATTTTAAATTTGTCAATCAATAGATTCACGTTGAAAGCACGTTTCGAAGACCGTATTATTCTCTCTCTATAATAATTATTCTTTAAAAATGTTATGTCAAAGTCAGTTTCCATTTGTGTGAATAATTTCCAGCACTAATGTGAGTTTATAGGATAATCGTTCAATGTTAAATTGTACTCGGTTTTTGGTGGACTTAAACTTGATGAAGAATTGAATGGTAATTAATGCAAAAATTCAGTACATTTATGTGAAGATAGGATGTATAGGTTTAGAAAATCATGTTAATCCGTGCGGGTTTAGACATAAATTATCGTATGGATTAACAACTGCAAACTTAGCTAACTGCTAATGAATGTATTTATAGGAGGGATACCTCAGTGAATTACTTGGGATATATCCAAATCGTATACTGTGCTCATTGGTTTCATAACACTTAACAAAATCAAACTCTACTGATCTTTGTATTTATTTTTTAGACATAATCAGTTTATCGGTTGTCAAGTTACTTATAAAAACTATGACATATTAATTTAAATTGAACTTAAATCTTTTATTTAGTTAGGTTTTTTAATTCATTAATGGAAACGTTATTTCATTTTTATTGTAAACATATTCATATTTTGAGAATCCTGTTACATTGAAGACAATTATAGTGTATTTTCTAATACATTAATTGATAAATAAGAATAAAATGAGATAAATTTTATTGTTTTGTGTAAATGTGTAAAATAATAATTAGTAGAAAATAACTAATGAAATTTTGCAAACATGAAAAATGCCAGAAATATATTTATAATGTACATGCAATAACATTTTCAATATACGTATAGTTCTTCTAACTATTTGAATATAATTGTTCAATATTTATTGGCATTTTATCCCACATTTATCAATTTATACATATACAAAAAGTTATACAATATAATTGCTTTTAGTGCAGCGATATCAATTATTCGTACGAACTGCTTGGTTGTAAAAGGGGTTGTATACGCAAAATTGACTTTTGAAAAATAAAACTTTTTTATGCGATAAAATTGCACTATATTGTTTATATAAAATGAAACATGTTTACTAATCTATATAAAAGCATGTGTATTTTAATTAAACTTACTCGTGTGTAAATTTTGCTCATTTATTACGATTTTGTTTGCCCTTTTTATTACTCCATAATTTGTTTCGTTAAAAAGTCATAATGCACATATAAGCAGTATATTTTCCTCGCACAGTAAGTGTTTTTCTTAAAAGGGTAAAAAAAAACAAAACAAAAAAACAAAATTAAGCTCACGCTAGAAAGTGTATGTTTTCGCATTACAAATGTCTAAAAGTCAGTAGTCAAATGAAATACAACAGTGTACGTCGCGTGTTTGCTCGTGCGGACAGTATTTCTCATAAATGTAATGCGCTTATGTGTAACGTCAGTATAAGTACGCCTATCATTCGGCCAACAAGAATAGGTGTGTTCTATTCTTCCGTAGCATCTGCGAAGTAAAAGATGAGTGTGCGTAACGATATTATTACATGATGCTAGTTCTGATCTTCGCACGTTTCTTGCGCAGAGATGAGAACAGTCGGTCTTATTCCTTTCCTTCCTCATATTCTTCCCCGTTTTACCTCTTTATTCTCCTTCTTACCCTTGCTAACCCGAACAAGATGTTACCTTGCGCTCGACAACTTTTCGTTTCAGCATTGCAAATTATTTGGCATGAATTCTCTACCAACGTATAACGGCTTATCTTTAAGTAGATATAATGCGCGCTGTTTCAATTTCCGTCTTTTCCTCGAATTCGTAGGTAGTTAGTTTCTTTTATGTTCGCTTTCATTTCTCCTTTCATTGTACTCATTTTTTTCTGTTCTATTTCTAAACGTTTTGTTCATTTATACTGATCCTCTTGTTAATTTTGTTTCTGTTTTTAATTATGATAATAGGATTTTGCATAATCATTGCTTTTTTAAGATATATACTGGAGGAACAAGATTTTTACATTAAGTGTATGTTGAATTAACAACTTGAAATGACTCTATAATGATGATTCTATAATGTAAAATATTTCCGTATTTGGATAATTATTCTATCAGCAAGGATATTCAAGAAATGATTGGTTCTTATCATCAAAACATATGTTTATCTCTTACTTTCATCGATAAAATATAATACAAAGTCATTAAATGTAATTTAAATTAATCTGAAAGATAATTCAATTAATTTAACAAAAATCCAATTGGGAAGTACACATATACTTTCGAGAAAAGTTAAGTTTTTGAAATATCTTATATCACACAAATATAAATAAAAATATATTTGTAAAATATATGTGAATATATTTTTGCGATATTGCAAAAAATATATTTGAAATTTATTTTTTAAATATATTTTAGTAGCAAAAATGTATGTATATATTTTGATATAAATTTTAATATATATTTTTTTCGTACAGGTTATCTAAATGACGAGTTCCGTTGCTTAATTATCACGCAAAATAAAAAGTATTGCAGGTCAGAGAAATTGTGATAACCATTATTTGAATTAATGGTTAGGATTTTATAACCATTATTTATTTGTTCTTATAACCTATTTTTTTGATTAAATGTTTTGTTTATAGTACAGCTAATTTTTGGTAATTTGACCAGAGTGAAGGGTAACATATAACGTAACTTTAGTAAATTAAAAATTTTGATGTTTACATGTAGTAAAAAATTATGATTAATAGTATGAAAACATACAAGAATGAAACAGTTAAATTTATCGTAACATACGCCAACATTAAACATAACAAAATTAACAACGACAATAAAATGAAATTGTAATTTAAGAACAACAATTATTGGGAGGGGGTCAGGGACTGCATGTACTTATATTCTTTAACAGAAAAGTACATGTTAATTATCATTAAATGATAATTATATATGACACAGATATAAATATAAATTTCATTTCAAATCAAAAAGCATCT
>JABFPJ010003063.1:0-17294 GCA_022817425.1 Gryon sp. ZL-2020 | reverse complement strand
TTTTGAAGAAAAAAAAAAAAAAAGATACTGATAAACGACACTGACTGGCTTTGTGTTTAATCCCTTACGTCATTGAATGTATCTATTTTGTAGGGTTCTCGAGAACTTCCTATCTGAAATCGAGGGTGCGGAACAGAGGAGCCTGCCTTGAATTCTGGCGTGCCGAAAAGAGATTTAGGTTTTGGATACGGCACACGGTCAAGACGCAGGGTTTTTATTGGTTTGTCATCGTTCTTGTGTTCTTAAATACCGTTTGCGTTGCAGTCGAACATTACAAGCAACCCGAGTGGCTCACCGAATTTCTTTGTAAGTTTATTTTCTCCTCTCAATAATTGATAAGATGCTTTTAATCGAATCAAAGACCCGAAAATGAAAACTCCAATCTATTCATCAATTACTCAAAGTATTCAAATAAACCAACGATTCAATTTGTTTGTTCTTTTGATTAATTCAGTTAATTTCTGATATCGTTCAATTGAAAGGTCTTTTATATTAAAATAATATTGAAGTGGTATTTGCTTGAAGAGTTTCATCATTATAATGATTATTTGCATTGCAGATTACACGGAGTTCGTATTCTTGGGCTTATTCATGATGGAAATGTTTATAAAAATGTACGCCCTGGGCCCGAGACTTTATTTCGAATCGAGCTTCAATCGCTTCGACTGCGTGGTCATCTCGGGCTCGATCTTCGAAGTGATCTGGTCCGCGGTCAAGTCCGGCTCCTTCGGCCTTTCCGTCCTACGTGCCCTTCGACTCCTGAGGATCTTCAAAGTCACCAAATATTGGGCCAGCCTTAGAAACCTCGTGATCTCTCTGCTCAATTCGATGCGCAGTATCATTTCGCTCCTCTTCCTGCTCTTCCTCTTTATCCTTATCTTTGCCCTTCTTGGTATGCAGCTATTTGGCGGTCAATTCAACTTTGAATCCGGAACGCCACCCACGAATTTCAACACCTTTCCGATAGCACTGCTCACTGTCTTCCAAGTAAGTTCATTTTTTCTTTATATTATTACAAATACAAACATCATATATGAATCCAAAAATGCTTTAAATAGATGTAAACATATATACACAAATAATCCTGGAAGAAACTGTATGATTTAGGTGCCTTAAATTTACTGTTTTTCCAGAACTATATATGTCCATGTATGTTAATACCATAAATAAAAAAAAGATGAAATAGAAAAGTTGTATTATTAATTGATTTATATTTTTATTTACAAAGTTACAGAGTCTTCTATTATATTACCATTAAACAATTTGAAAATATATCAATTTAAAGAAAAAAAATTTTAATTAGAAAAAAGCATTGCTATTTTACATGAAGAAACCTTGAATAAGATATTTAAAATTTATTTAAAATTAATGTTTTAGTCAGAAGTAAAATCTGTAAACAATATGTATTATTTAAAAACACATATTTTTGTTTCTGTTAAAAAGTTAAAAATACTAGAACAAAATAAATAAAACAATAAACGTAGTGTTAAAAATACAACAAAATGTAATTTAAATTCATTAAAATTAATGTCAAAGTAAATGTTATTTATCTGCTTATTGAACATGATAAGACATTTAATATGAATAATTGCACTGCAGATTTTGACTGGAGAAGACTGGAACGAGGTCATGTATCAAGGCATTGAATCTCAGGGTGGTCACAAAAAAGGCATGGTTTATTCCCTCTACTTCATTGTTCTGGTACTTTTTGGCAACTACACGCTGCTCAACGTGTTCTTGGCTATCGCCGTCGACAATTTGGCGAACGCGCAAGAACTGACAGCGGCCGAAGAGGAACAGGAAGAGGAAGACAAGGAGAAACAAGCCCAGGAACTCGAGAAGGAGATGGAGAATCTACAGGGTGGTGCAATCAATATGAATATTAATCTTCCGAGTCCAACACAAAATTCGTAAGTTAAATCAGCTATTAAATTAATTGTACGTGAATCCAAGGCTGTGTTAAGACCATTTCAAGGTTTCGAATGATAAATGGACTGCTGTTAAAAATGGCTTTTATATTGGAACAAGTGGGCGTTTGGTTATTATACTTTCTCGTGTCGTTTATGTGTTTTAGTAAGGGTGGGAAGGACGCTGGGAAAGACGAGAAGAAACCAGATGAGGACGATGATGACGAAGAAACGGGACCAAAACCAATGCTGCCATATTCGTCTATGTTTATATTGTCCCCTACAAATCCGTAAGTTTCATTATATTCCCTTTTTGATGATTATTTAGCATTTAAAAAAGTTCTACAAATTAATAGTTTTCAAAACTAGCAAATGTTAATTTTCTCTGATATAAATAACTCTGCACTTATATCAGAGATCTACTTAAATTTAATTTCAATTTGTAAAAGTTCAAAATTGTTAATATTTTAATTTGTTTAATCAGAGAATTATAATAATATAAATGAAACTTTTTCTGTAATTAAATTCCCATTTAAAAGCTCGTACAGAAAAAGTTTTTTCCTCTTGGACAATTTGCTTAAGTCTGACAATTTTTCATTGGTTACATTAAATTTTTTTCTTGGTTGTAGTTGTTTATTCTAGTCGCTTTTATTTCAATTAAAATAATAATATAAACACACAATGACGTAAATATTTGTATTAAAAAGCACTTTAAAAACTGAAAAAATCTTATTCTTATATGGTTTTACTATGAATGTTTCAGCATTAGAAGAGGTGCTCATTGGGTGGTGAATTTGAGGTACTTCGACTTCTTCATAATGGTCGTGATCTCGTTGTCAAGTATCGCCTTAGCTGCCGAAGATCCGGTGGTGGACGATTGTCCTAAGAATAACATCTTGAACTACTTCGATTATGCGTTCACTGGAGTCTTCACGCTAGAGATGATTCTGAAGATCATTGATCTTGGTGTGATACTGCATCCAGGCTCGTACCTACGCGAATTTTGGAACGTAATGGACGCAGTTGTCGTGATCTGCGCGGCGGTGTCGTTTGCGTTTGACATGGCAGGTTTGTCGGCGGGACAGAATCTGTCAACGATCAAGTCACTCCGTGTGCTTAGGGTACTCAGACCTCTCAAAACAATTAAACGAGTGCCGAAGCTCAAAGCGGTATTTGATTGTGTAGTGAATAGCTTAAAGAACGTTATCAACATTCTAATAGTGTACATTTTGTTTCAATTTATTTTTGCTGTAATCGCGGTGCAGCTTTTTAATGGCAAATTCTTCTACTGCTCGGACGATAGCAAATATACGCAGGAAGATTGTCAGTAAGTTGATAAAAAGAATTAATCATTCCTTTGAAACTTCTATTTTTATTTTATCAAACTCAGTAAAAAGAAAAGAGGACTTTGCACAACAAAGTTTTCTTTTTGGTTCAAGATAATTATAAGTTATAGTTTAAACATTTCCTGCCATTGATGCGTATACATAACAAAGTTTATTTACCATTAAATATCTATTTAAAAATAACAAAAGTAAAAATGTTTCAAAAATATAAATATAAATTGGTTTCTATTATAATCGTAAATTAGAATAATAATAGAATATATTTTTAATTGAAAAATGTTATGTAATAAATATTGTAAATTCAAAATATTTATCACTGAAGTTGAATGTCAAAAAGTACTTGGCAAGAAATGTTTCAAATTTGGAACTTAATTTCCTTTTTACTTTAAGTTTACAATAACATTCAGTAAGAGATACTCTTGTTTTACTCATTAAAGGGGTCAATATTTCGTGTATGAGGACAAACTACTTCCTATAGTAAAGAACCGCGAATGGGAGTCACAATGCTTTCACTACGATAATGTGATGGCTGCCATGCTTACATTGTTCGCGGTTCAAACGGGCGAAGGCTGGCCCCAAATTCTGCAAAACTCCATGGCTGCCACTTACGAAGACAAAGGTCCCATACAAAACTTTCGCATAGAAATGTCATTATTTTACATCGTTTATTTCATTGTCTTTCCATTCTTCTTCGTCAACATATTCGTGGCCTTGATTATCATCACCTTCCAAGAGCAAGGTGAAGCCGAGCTTCAGGATGGGGAAATCGACAAAAATCAGGTAATATTTTTGAAACTGTTTAATCAAATAAAATATAATCTCAAAATTGGGTTTTAAATCTTACAAATTGTTATAAAAATACAATGTATTTTTTGATTTACAGAAATCTTGTATAGACTTTACAATTCAAGCCCGTCCCCTTGAGAGGTACATGCCGAAAGAAAGGAACAGTATGAAGTACAAAATTTGGAGAATAGTCATGTCAACGCCATTCGAGTATTTCATCATGATACTTATCGTACTAAATACGTTATTACTTATGATGAAGGTAAGCATACTCTGACATATTTTACGTGAGTACCTTTCATATGAGTACATCGGTTTGACAAGCACGAACCATAATATTGGCCTTCGACAGTCATAAACTTGTTTTCATGATGCCAATATATATATTCGCCCGAAATAACGGAGCTCATTTTTCTCAATAACAAAATTTCAATTGATTTGTTCAACTTTTGAGTTCAACTGCAATATCTGATTCAACCTTCCAGTCCTTTATCTATTTATTTCCATTTGTTTTTTCCTCTTTTTTTTATTTTTTTATTTCTGCTTATAAATAATAATTAAATCAAAGAGAAAATGAATCCCTACTAATAAGTAACTTACAACCTATAACTTAATCCATTAATTGTAAAATAATCATTATTTTTTTTAAGGAACTGACTTTACCTGCTCGAAAACTTTAAACAAAAAAGTATACTTGGACACATTTTTGCCCATATCACTCACAATAATTCACTGCATTTAATTTAAAATAAATATAGATATAAAAATAGTATATTTTTTTGAATCGATTCATACGAATTGTCCAAGTATAATATTACAACGGTTAAACGGACATGAATAGCGTTCATATTTCCTCACATTATGTATATAGAAAACATCTCGAATGAAACACATTTATAATTCTCATATAAAATCATGTTCATTTTGATTACAGAGACACGACGATACGAACTAAGCACTGTTATGCAAAGCGTGGTATTAATTGACGCAAAATATAATACATTTTTGTAATTTAACTTTTTTACATAAAGATATTTTTATTTCATTTTTAATAATATTTAATTTAAAAAGCTATTTAATCGTTTGTTGCAAAAGATTAATATATGCCAATCAAGAGACACGGTAGTGTCTCTGGCCAAGTACAAAAAAACGATCGCTTTTGTTCATTCTTTCAATTTCAAATTAAAATCACGCTTTTTGTAACTTGACAATCAACTTTCACTCTGAATCATTATTATCAACTTGAAAATGACCCATGATTTATATTCCTCTCTGAATCTTGCATATTTTGGTATGATTTTGTTTTTCTTTTTGCGATGAATTTCACGGTCCTCCTAACAAAAGGACAGCAAAACAAGCTTTTTGCAAATGACACTCCCTTAATCAAATATTAATCCTGTGTACATGTGTTTATCCTCATCATGATCCTCAAATGATTATTATTATTTTTGTTTCATTTTTCAATTTATTTGTCTCGATTTTGATGCATGGCTGGCATCGTGTTCACGTTTTCATATGGTAGTTCGTCCCTTCAGGCACCTTTTTGAGCATTATCGTTGTTCACTATGAACGTGTACCCTTTGCACCTAACAACAAAGCCCATGATTTAACTGGGTAGAGCGATCCTCTGAAAAGTCTTTGACTATTAAAATGTCTCGGTTACACGCAACACGCATCGTCGTAATTTAGCAACCATTAACGAATCAGAACACGCATGCTTGCACATGATACTAACAATTACTTTTGAACGTCTAATCTGATCAGTTAATAGTTCTAAAATAACGCGATGTGCGCGTACTTGAATGTTTTTTATTTACTTTTCGTTTCTTTCGACATTTCTTTATGAATACATTATTCTTTCTGTCGCCTGGTATCCCCACCGCTCGCACTTTATTATTGCGGGAACAAAACAAAAATATTTATTCCACTTTTTTTTATCTTTTTGCTTCAAATCTTTTGGTGTAAATTTGAATTGATTAACTAAACGACACATTCTACTTGTAAAATATTTTTGTACAATTTTAATTGAAATTAAATTTATTATTGTACAATTTTGCTTGACTATTTCATTTTGTAAAGACATTAAATAAAATATCAAGTAATTGGTTTTATATAAATGAAAAGTAAATATACAATCATAAACTTTTAATTGAACTGTATTTATAAATTATATATAAATAATTATATTTTAAACTTGTGAGCATAAATATTTGCATAATTTGCTTATTTTATCTAATATTATTGTACATTATTGTACATCATTTCAATGCCTTTGTCATATTCTTTGTAATAAGTGCAACGTATATATTATTTAAACAACATTCTGTACGTTGCACGAGAGTGATTTTCCTGTACATAATCTTAACACAATCGATCGCTAACGCGAACAAAAGAAATGTTATGTTGGGGGCCGTTTCACACGCACAGCACTTCGGGACGCACGTTTATTTTACACAAAATTGCAAAAATGATCGTGCAGATTAATTTTCATTTCCTGTTTATATTTCTAGATGTATTTCTTTATGTTTTTTCTTTTCTTTTCTTATCAGCAAATTTGAAAAAGAAATGATGAAAATTACATTTTAAACTTATGTAAATATTGACTTCAATAAAAGATAAATCATATTTCTGTTTTTTTACGTTAGCTTTCCCGTACGGAAAAAATATATTTTTACATATATATCAAGAGACACGGTAGTGTCTCTGGCCAAGTACAACAAAACGTTTTTTAACTTTTTACGGCTTAAAATATATTTTTAATATTTTTAAATATATTTTAAATATATCTTTTCAAAATATATGTAAATATATATTAAATATATAACTTTTTTCTGAAAATATATTTTATATTTTTCACATACATTTCAAAATATATTTTGTTCCCTACGGGTTACTTTGTTGATCAATACAATAATTATATTTACTTTTGAACGTAAAATAACAATAAAAGTTTGCATTTAAATGTATTATAAAGTTTTTTGAAATGAATGGAATAAGAAAAATGTGTCTCACGATCGAGTTTGTGAAAACACGTATGTCTCTCACGTACACGTGAATGGCGTGTCGCATGCTGGCTGCTGTTAAGACAGTGAAGTAAAACACGAAAGTGGACTGATTACTCAGAACCATCTTGCACGGGGCGTTCGCACGACACGACACGAAACTCACACAAAAGAAGGATCCTTTAGAAAATAATTGAATTTGAATCAAACAAAATTCCCGCCTTATTTTATACTCTTTTCGTTCTTTTTTCAATCGTTATTCGTTCTTTGGTTACTTTCGACGTTCATTCTGGGAACCGTCCTTGTTATCGATTGGTTATTCAGTTTTTGTTTTGGTCCTCTCTTTATATATTTTACTTCATCAGTTATTCTCAATTCCAACAATTTTCAACGACACCGAATCATTAACAATTCCGAAACGCAGACAAAATGTCTCACAGTTTATTCAACTATTCGGCATTGCGATGATTCGCCGTCGTCGTTTAATTATCGACTATTAAGTTTTCTCATTCAACAGTTTCATTGATTCAACGTTAAACCTGATGTTTTTGTCGCAAATCTTATGTTTTATTCAAGCATACGAGAAAGCAATATAACAAAAAGAATAGTACAAAATGATAACAAATGTTTTACGCAAAAAAAAAATTGATGTGGTTGCTTTGACAGTAAATCAAATTAATGACGATGATGTTTAAAGATAATAGGATTTTGCAATCGAAACTTTACCAATTTTGTGTACTTTGTTCAAACTTGATGTCATAATGATCTGTATTTATTTCGGCTCGTGATATTTGTGTCACATGTGTATACTTGTTGAAAATGCATTCTCGTAAAAATATGTTAAGTACCGCAAGGCCGAGGCGCTCAATTTGTACAATTTAGTATAATGCAAAACGGATGTTAAGATGGCAAAGAAAAAGCTACATTACACTTTGTCTTTAGAAGTACTTAAGATATTTGAACGATAGTTGATACTATATTATAGGACTGAATTTATGAATCTCGCTCAGTACACACACTTAAACAACTATCAGTTATATACAATTTTATGCTATATAGTTTATATTTCATCAAAGTCATGTTAAAGGTTATCATTACTTTTCATATAATATTTAACAATTAAGAGAAAAAAAAG
Organism: Gryon sp. ZL-2020; assembly: GCA_022817425.1. NCBI lineage: Eukaryota > Metazoa > Arthropoda > Insecta > Hymenoptera > Scelionidae > Gryon > Gryon sp. ZL-2020. The sequence continues at coordinate 9,118 of JABFPJ010003063.1, read as the reverse complement.
TTCAGAATCATTACAAAGCAACTCACTACATTACATTTATTAGCAATAAAATATCGCATAATGGTTTATATAATGGATTATATAAATATAAATATTTTTATAATCGTTGAGTAATAGTAGAAAGTGCTGTCTTAACTTAAGTTTGAAAAGTGGTGGGGAGCGCCGTCCCCACCACGCTGCCACTTAAAGTTAACGCTCGAGTTAATGCTGAAGATAATACAAGCGGTATTTTATCGCTAGATAGTAGGGATGGGCGATTATTAAAATAATTTCGATTAATCGTTAATCGATTAATTTGTAATTAATTTGTAACAAACAATTAATCGTGAAATAATAATCGATTAATTAGATAATCGATTAATTTGTTTAATTTCTAATTTAATATTTTTTTTTCTTTTTTATTTTTGTATAATCTCACGAACTGATGACAACATAAACATAAAAAATGGACTCATTAAAATAGAACATTTAAATTTAATAACAATTTTATGAAATACTTTCTATAGAAATATATAGACGTCGCCACTTGCCTTTGATTCAAAATATGAAATAAAATAAAATAAATAACTTCCATTAACAAAAACAAATATAACAAGTAATTGCATTGGCAAGTAAAAATAAAAAAAAACTATTCGCCACAAAAGTAATCGATTTATTGATTAATCAATCAGGTTAAAAATTATCGATGTTTGTTTTCGATAAATCAAATAATGAATTAATTTATTAATTACAATTGAATCGGCCATCCCTACTAGATAGAAAAAAAAGGTTCTTGACACAAAAGATACATTTGAGACGTATGTCCGTGCGTATGTGCGGACTGTCGTCTGCCTGTTTGTCTGTCTGTCGGCCGTGTGTTTGTCAGTGTGTGCATTGCAGTACCATCGGCAGAGTGACCTGTACAAGAACACACTGAAGTACATGAACATGTGCTTCACGGGGATGTTCACCGTCGAGTGCATTCTGAAGATCGCCGCTTTCGGCGTCAGGGTAAGAAGAGCCTCCATATCCCCAAAACGTAAAATCCCCTCCCCCAACCCTCAGCCTGCGACCCTCAAGGGCGCGGCATGATACTTGCCGAGTTATGTGCGGTTTTCCTCTCACTTTTGCATATTTTATAAACATGTTAAAATCATTCGAATTTTGTTTTATAACTAAATTATATATTATTATAATTGCAAATCATTGAAATATACAAGTTTGAAATATTTAAAATTCATTGAAATGCTAAATTAAAATGAATAAAAGGAAAACGACACGTAACTCATTCACTATCTCCTCAGTATGGTAAGTTTCGCTTCGTAGAAAACGTCTAGAGCGTTTGCTTCAAAGACTTGCTAATTTACATACATAATCACTTAAAACACGTGTGTTTCTCTTATCTAGAGTATCAGTAGGTTGGAAAAGAATATATACTAGTGTCTTTCCAGCGACATCTAGTGTCTTATTTCGTTTACTCTTTTTTTTATGTTGATTTGGTGACATATACAATTATTCTGCAGAGATGATGTCTTGTTGAAATGGTATGTAGTATATTATTTGTTATGAAAACGTATTAACATACTTAATAATAATTTCAAAATGCAATACTAAAAAATCAAATACAAAGCTATTATTTCAACAAGACAAGAACTACTTCGTAGACGCAAATTTTGAATATATTTTGAACAAAAAAAAAGACAAAGAATATTATTTTTTGTATAATTTAATATATATGAAGTAAATACATGCTTTTTTCCAATTGTGTCTATCATCATAAGTCTACACTTACACTATACGCATACACATACAAAACAGAAGTGCGCGCGCGCATAAACTTAGAAACTGAAAAAAGCAAAACAAATTATCGATGAATTTATGGCATACGTATTTCTACGACACGCGATTGACATTACGTTCAAAGTTTCCATCTCTCTCTATCTCTATCTCTATCTCTCTCTCTGTTTTTGACTGTCTCTTTGGTTCCTCCTTACAAAGTGATCGCTCGTCTAGTCTCTAGTCATATATCGTTCTTTATCATCCACGCTCATCTTATGTCTTTATGATTTTTCCACATATATGAGATATGTTACTAAGGTGAAAGCAGCGATATGTCTATACATGTTTGAGTATATATGTATATATATGATGTATATAAGTATAATCAAATATACACTATGTATACACTGTATATATACATTATAAATATATAAATATGTCTACTAATAAACAACATATATATAACAAAAATACAGAGAACCCACAACGCTCCGAATCCTTTGCATGCTATTGATCATTGCATGTGCACGTGACATATGTTTCACGCATGGGCGTATGTAAATAGTCTAGATATAACATGAAAATTTCACTTACGTGTTATGGATTGAAGAATGATACAATGATAAGAATGGTGATGATGAAACGAAATTTGATATATATTATACATATATATATATTATACATAATTATGTATAAATATGTAATAAAGAATGAGAGATGACTTTTTTTGCGTTCGTTGATCGTTTGGCATGTTAATTTGTTTCCTAATCAAAACGTGTACATTGTATAGATCATTTGCACTTATCAAAACGTAATCAAAACTGCCGTTATTAATTCAATGAGACCATTCGTCAGATACTAATTATCTCTTCCAATCATCTTAACCCAGATGATATAATCTTCCAGTACGAAGAGCCTATTATTTAACCATAATTGTGCATGTAAAGCCTATTATTACTGTATCTTAAGGTCTTAATAACTATCTACAAGTAACTTGTATGCTACATAGCGACATCTATTTTCAATTATATATCCAATAGAATTTTATGATAATTAATGTAAAACTCTAGTTAACATTTGTTTTTCCTTTTTTTATAATTTTGTAATTTTGATATAGAAAATGTAGTTTTAGTATTATATATGATTCCATATTAAAATAATATTTTTTAACTTTCCTGCACAATTTGCTGCGCATAAATGGCGCAGCAAGTTGCGCATAGATCGCTTCAACCTTTCATTTTAGAAGTCAAAGTAATAACATAATCAAGTAGAACTCGATGTAGCATGGAAGTTACTCCACTTAGACATCTAAATGGGTAAACGTTTATGTTCCCATGACAAAGGGATAAAGTTTACATTTGCAAAGTTTACATGTGCAAACTGAATTGATCAATTAATGGATCGTTTGATGTATTTCGCTGTTTGTCTTTATTTTTTTTGTCCTGGAAATCACATATCTCATCACTTAAATTAAGTGAACGTTTTTTAATTTTTTTTTGTCAGTGAAGGTGTAAATATTTCAAACGATCTTGTAAATGAATTAAAATAAAAAATACTTTTTCTCGATGAGAAAAAAAAGAGAACAAAACTGAAGAAAGCAATTTGTTGCAATGAAAATAATGTGTAAACAAAAACGAGATACGCACAACTTAAACGAAACTCGATCAGGGTGTTACGTCTGTGTGTTGGGTGTATTTTGTAGTATCACGAGGCACCGCCATTACTATTGGACTCCTTGGCCGTCGTGAACTTGGTCGTCACCCTCCTTTTCTTCATTGAGTGCATCCTTAAACTCATCGCCTTTGGATGCAAGGTACAACAATACCTTTAATCATCATCACTCCACTATTTTCACACATGTCAAATTATCCATGTCGTTCGGCGTGCTTAGAATATAATTGTACAACTGAACGACCATATGCACTTTTGACGAAACATTGATTGTTAATCGAAAAGTAAAAAGGAAAAAGTTGAGAGAGAAAACAAGTTTTCAAAAATACAGTAAAAATATATTTCAATGGTTACACTTTTTATTAACTTTTGCTTTGTTGAAAAGAAAGAAAAAGAAACATAAAACATAGTTTTAAAGCCTAAATAATAGTTGATTTGTTTTTTTATTTTTATTCGGACAATTCAGTGTTTCGCCAACGTGGTCCAAGTCAAAACCGCAATAAGTAAGAAAGAGAAAATTGATAACGATGATGTTGAGTTTGACCACACAAAGCATCGCCGCAGAAGCAGATCTTGGACGAAAGCGGTCGAAGATTCCGTAACGTATCTCGCGCGCGGATATATAACTTTATGGTAACAAATGCCGAGGAATAAAATGTTTACTCCTTTATGACAGTAACGTTGTTGAACAGTAGATTTATCTTATATGGTTTTATCTAATGTAACTCAAGACTTACTATAATTACGTCGAGTTGTCCCAAAATAATGTTCGTTATACTTCATCGTTTTGTATTTACGTTGAGAAAAAATGACGAAACAACTACTTTTTTATCACATTTACTTTCCTTAAAAATATTCAAAATTTTACGATAAACTTGAGTAAAAATTGAACAAAAATGTCTTGCTAAATATGGTATATTTTTCTTTTTAACTGAGGATATACTGGTAAATCTTGAATTAATTGCTATATACAGTATTGCACATTTAATTATTAAATGGATGATGATTTCGCTATTTTATATTTGTGAAAATGTCATACTATTAACTATTTTTTAAAACGGCAACAACAACACAAGTTCATTTTTTGTAATTTTCAAGTATTAGTGAAATCTTAATATTGTAATACTTGATTATATATTATTTATATAATAGTTGATTATACATACATAGTACACAAATATATAATCGCAAACACTTACATGAATACGCGCATAAAATAAGTAAGTGGTTCTTGGTTCTTAAATACTACTCGCGAACATTAGTACCACTTTCGAGAAAGCGCCACGCCACCTAGCGGACATTATTAAATTAATAAAATCTATAATTTTTTAATATTTAAAAGAATTATATATTATGTCTGACTTAATATACATTTTACTACTTACGCTGTATATTGCAAATTTAGTATTTTTTAAAGCATTTATTACAAACATTTAAAAAATCTCATATATTATAATAAATAAAACAATGATGTTTAAGGACGTTCTGTCGCCATAAGCATTTATTAGATAAACCAATAATATTAAATGTATTTTAAACTTTAAAGAATGTTGGATTTTTTGATAATTCTTTTAGTATAGGTTATCGTTCGTTTCGAAGAGTTATTGAAAAATTAAAATCCATAAAAACGTATTACATTATAAGGCAGAGTATGCTAATTTATATTTTGAAGTAAATTTTCTCCATGTAAATAATTACATGACAAAATAAAAATATATTTGATAAAAGGCTTATTAATTAAGGAATAATTCGATATTAAACAATTATTAGCTTAACGATAGCTTCATTAAGTTATTGCAAATATAAAATATATCACAAAGTTTATGTACCTCGAAAAGTCACATAACTTTTATTTTTTTATTTTATATACGTTTTTTAATTAATAGTAATGCTATAAAAAATAACTATAATTTGCATATATTTTAGATTTAATAAAAAAGGAATATTTATGGCATTTATAGCAAATGTGATATATTGTTAACATTGTTATATTTTATTTTATAAAAGTCAAACTGTAAATTGAATGAAACATTTCTAAAAATGCAATACTGATATTATAAAATATAATATATTTTAAAGCCAATTCTTAAGTATTTCAAGTATATCCCTAAAAAGCTATAAATAATTATAGCTATATATAATATAAGTATAACTAATTTTATATAAAAGTCGACAGACGAAATGTTGTATCGTCTTAAAAATGTCGCTGAAGAGTCAATTTTTCTCGACGTCGTAGACAAGCGTAATACAAAATAGAAATAGAGAATATGATGTACGAATTATTCGTCCAAATTTAGAGAAGCTTTCAAGACTTGCAGATCCTCGAGACGACTCTCTCTAGCTGCTTGCTACTACCGGCATGCTCCCGTAGATATCTTTTAGAGAGACTCCTTTACCACACTTGTATTCAGTCAATCGATCATCGATCACCTCTCGATCTTGAAATACGGATGTCACGCGTACTAAGATCGCCTCCGAATGTCACTGAAAAACACGCACACATATACAGCATTTCATTTCTCTTTTTTTAGAATTTTTTTTCTATTTATTCAATATCAACGATTCAATTTTTTATTAGAGAATACACTTGCGAAAAATATTCTGTCAATTTGCTAACTGTTATTTATATTGTAGAATTTGATATAGAGATACATTCTAAAATGTGTCACATTTAAGTACTTTCACATTGTAATTGTTTAATTAAACTGAGACGTTTTATCATTTATATAAAATTAAATTGAAAAATAATTGAAATATTGAAATAATTGAAAAAATTGATTGCATTTACTCAGTCTAATTAACAATTAATATATTATACTTACTAATTTCGTTATTAGTTTTAGATACATATTATATATATATATGTTTAAATTAAGGTATTTCTAAAAAAAATTACTGTTTAGATTCGTATACATAAATTCGATTGAAACTACTGAAATTTATGTTAATTCACTGTACAATTAAGTAGTATTATCTTTGTAGTTAATGTTTCGTAGTATATTTATAATAAGAATACAACATTTATATGGTAAAAACATATTTGGTATGTATGTTATATACTTTATACAGAATTTATATTCTAAATTGTGTATACTTATTTTCTACTTTTCATTACTACATATTCTTTCACGGAACAAATTTAGTTACAGTAAAAGTGTCTAGTAGTTTTATTAATAATTATTAACATGCACGAAATAATTTTTTAAATTATCACCTATTTCTAGAAATTTTATTATCTCACGTTATTCTAAAATCAAAAAAAAAGAACATAAAAACTAAATATTAAAACATTAAGTCAATTTGCATTAATAACATGATAGTTGAAATTTAAACAAGCCAATGAAATTGAAACATTTATGAAGTGTCATTTTTTATAGTGAAAAGACTTACTTTAAGGTATTTTTCACTTGATAAATAATAGTCAAATTTGCATATCAACTATAACAACTGTATTTATACATTGATTAAATTTGTTTTTTCTTCTATAAAAAATGATGACAGTCTCATCGCTTCTCTTCCTTTGATGCAATGTCAGTCAAAACAGAATATTTTTTAAAGTGTACGAAAAGTCCATCACGCGAGTCAATAGCGAAAATTGTGACGCATTTCAACTAATGTAGACCTCATTTTCAGAGAAAAAAAAAGTATTATATATCTATACAAAAGTATAAAAGAACTCGACAATTGTATTTTGCGAATCGTCTTAAACTTTGGAAAATGTACCTGTAACACGTTGTACGTACATGTCTTTTTGAAAATGAAAAAAAAACACGCACTTGAAACACACGCGCGCGCTCACAATCACACTCATTGGTCGTTCGGGACCAAAGTAGCTAAAGTTTGTCAGTTTTTTTTTGCAGAGGTAGTAACGCTGTATTATTGTATTTCGGCCGCCTCAAAAGTTGCCGAAAGTATTGGCTTTTGCGAATTACCAATAAAAACCCATTGATTTTTGCTGAAAAAAAGATCTTTTTTTTCCGAAAAGTGGAAAATAAAAGTGGCACTTTCTCTCCCTAGGGCGACAAAGTAACTTTTCCTTCTAATTTCTAACACTCGTTTCGCTCGTGCTGCCATCCTTCTCACTCATGAGAAAAGTATCTCCTGAACTCACTAGTTGAGAAATATACTATTCTATCCCTACTTTTTATCTCTAGGGCGGAAAAGTCATGTTATATTACGGGAGAGAAATATACAAAATATAAAGAATATCAAAAATATCGGGAAAGAAAGTGCTACTTTCGTCCCACTTTTGAGGGAAGAAAATATGCGTTTTCGACCCTCGTGTGAGAAATAGTATATTACGCAACAAGGGAGATGAAATCGGATTTCCAATCATCTCCAATATTTTTCGTTACGAGGGAGGAAAAAATGCCGTTTTCCGAAAACTCCCTAGGGAGGAAAAAGGCACTTTTCTTCCTCGAGTGACAAAAAAAATGTTTGTTTAATCTCACACGTGTCGGCAAAAATCAAAGTGTTTGCAATCGGTGAGACCTGTAGACTTATGATTTCGCACTCATATTTTGACAGCTTCTCAGGCTTTTCAGCAAAATTATTTTCGTGCCAATTTTTCAGCATCTTTTCGGGTCTTCATAAATAATTGCATTGGAACTTGAATTCTTAACTAATATTGTATTTTATCATTTTTCTTTCCCCAACGTAGAATTTCTTCAAAGATCCTTGGAACACATTCGACTTCATCACCGTCATTGGCAGTATCGTCGACGCCCTCGTCATCGAGTTCGGGGTATGTAAAGTTTGAATCACTTAAAACAATTTGATTCACTTTTCTTCCCAATAAGCATATGTTCATAATCTTGTCTTGTAATTCTGAACATTAAGTCTTCCCCAATATTTCGTCTTTAAAATTAATAGGATATTTCTTGGGGGAAAAAAAGTAAAAAATGAGGGAAAAAAGTTTTGTGCAAAATTGATATTAAATACAACCATTTACTATCCTGGCAAAGATATAAACATATTTGGGGCGTGATAAAGAATGCTGATTGACTGCATTTATCCGACTTTCTTTCCGGGTATTATTTTGTTAAGTCAAAAAATAATAATAATAATAATAAATCGCGGACTACAAGTTCATTGAATCGTTTCTGTTTTAATTAGGAACGCCTAGCGCGCGTTTCAGATAGCGAGAACATTGATCGGGTAAGTTGCTCGACACCTGGGATACCGATTTAGTAGGATCCTTCTGTAACGCTAATCGTGGAAAGCAAGCCGCTTTAGAAGGAGTTGCTGCTCATTGGCGCTAACAAGATTTTCTATCTTAGCTCGTGATCGGTGTTGCGTCAATATTGCTACTTCCCATTTTTCAAACCTTATTGATACAATTTATATCCTGGTTCACACTGAGCTAACATTTAACACAAAATGAGAAGGTTGATCGTTTTTCATTGTCGCTAATTAACCATAGTTAATATCAATTTAACATTATGAATAATGAAACACTTGTGTCATTTAAATATTTCCAATTACGCAAATACAATAATTAATTATATATTAATTGAAATTTATAAAATATTTATTCAATGTTTAGCATATATTTTATACATAAAAAATATACATTTTATATTCAAATATATTTTAAATATATATTTAATATATTTTTTTTCTTTATTTTTATATATATTTTTGAAATATATTTTCGTCCATGTGGTTAAAATTAAAAATCTTTTAATTA